>WOGZ01000330.1:0-35605 GCA_009733775.1 Alectoria sarmentosa
AGAGAGAGAGAGAGAGAGAGAGAGAGAGAGAGAGAGAGAGAGAGAGAGAGAGAGAAGGCGATGACTCCGTCGACATCGGTTATAGTATTCTTCCGCGCGCTCTTTGTTTGAGCTTCTCGCTCTCGGTCTCTCTTGATATCGAATTTCCCTCCCACTCCAGTCCATCTGCCGCTGCATCGCCGACGACCCCAAAACACACCCTTCTTCCAACCTTTCGCCTCCAATTTCAGCATCATCAAACCCCGACACCCTCCATCACACCCCGCGCCCTCTGTGGGGGGGGGGACGATAACCCCACTCCAGTCCGAGCCAGAAAATGACCGTTCAATGCTAGCGGGCCATCCTATGGAAAAATTTACTTTCTACGACGATCGGTCTATAGCGGCTTGGTGTATTGTATCGAATTAGCTCGCTCGGGCTTTTTCCGGGGGAACATGTGTTATGGTCGTTGATTTGGTGGATTGTGAAGGTTGAAGGAGACGGGGTAATTTGTGGTGCTGGATTGAGCGGTTTGGGAATGATGGGGTTGTGTGGTTGGCGAGGAGGGGTTTGAGGGGAGGGAGTAGGTTGGGGATTATAGTTTTGGGTGGAGAGATGGGGTGAGCGTGTTGTGTGTATTTCGCAGAGCTGGTGACGGACGTTTCGGAAGATGTGTCTCAATATCAGCCTGTTTGAATTTCGCGGCATCTATTCGTTTGGAAGCGGCGGCGTAAGAGCAAGAGCACTCGCGTTGGTAATACAGCTTTTGTGCGGTCGGTGATGCTTGAGCACAGTGTCTTTTCTACTCGATCCAGCGGGACTGTGGGTTAGTGAGTTGCATAGGAGGTCAGAGCATGGTGGCCATGGCACATGGCCCATCGCATGGATTGTTTCAGAAAAGCGGTCATAGCAGGAGACAGGTGCCATGATGGAGTGATATATATGCCTGTCCTACACCAGTTAATGGCTCGCCAATTCGTTTGTTTTCATCTCTTTCAGAACCACTGCATTCTTGTCCCACCCACCCACCCACCCACGTCTGTATATAGCTTCAATTTTACTCCAGGTCTATGTCGTACAGACATGGGAGGTTTTCTTAGCGCTGGGGTACGAGAATATGCCTGTTCAGGCCTCTATTCGCTACTAAGCCCTGGCGTTGGGACGGGCCCAATCACTACTTATGTCATTTGTATACCCTCATTCGTGTGCGCAAGCACCAAGGCGGGTTATTTTGCGCGTAAAGTATTCGTATTATCTCTCTGCTTTTTACTGCATGCGCTGTTTCCTCTGAGCGCTAAACGTAAACATCTCGCCCTGCGCTTTCAAAGGTCGGACTGTGAGGTGGATGGGGCGTTACGAAAATTCGAAGCTCGGCCTACGTCTTTGCAGAATTTATTCGTGGCAGCTGGGTGATTTCGTCTTTGAGGCTACAACAAAGCTATCGCTAGGAGTCAGGATCTCTGAGATATCCCACGCCAACGATGAAGTCCGAGCTTTGGCCTTGAGTATTATTCAAAGACCCGAATCGCTCCGATGCGGTGCGCTAGCTGCTCAAGTTTGTACTTTTTATGAAACGAGAGGGCTAGCTAGAAAGGTGCTGCAAGTCGCAGGGTCTCAAAAGCACGGAATCTTTTCAGATACTTCTCGCCACGTCGGTAAGGTTTGATCAACGACATTGAGGGCTCGGTACCATTGGTGGCAGAAGCGGGGTTCAACATTCTCAACATCTCCTTGGACGGGTTGTAAGCGGGATCAAATACGAGTAGGCTGCGGAAGCCACCTTTCCGCTTCTCGATACCAACGATGGTCATTGAATGACGAGGCCGCTGGAGATAGATGGGAGGGAGTCCGGTGTTGTGGACTTTGGGAAGCTGTGTAGTGGTGAGAGAGGCGGAGAAATAGTGCTCCACGGAATCGAGCAGTTTCTCGTATGCCTTGGCGCCATCTTTGACGTCCTCGAATCTGTCCGCTTTGCAAGGGATCTCCAAGCTGCTAAACAGTGCCTGGGCCTGTAAGTATATCAATTACGTGTGCAAGGCGTATCAATTCGCTACCGACGGCGGTTTGGAGACGCCATAAGAATGGCTCACGGCAATAGGGGGTTGGAAAGGTAATGCACATACCTCTGGCGTTCCAATGTGCTTTCGAGTGCCCCTGATGCCGCCCGTCTGCACCCGGCTAGACTGATTGAAACCTTGATCCCAAGCCTCCTCGATCATACCTTGTATTTCCCAAATGGAGGGAATACCCCCGGCAAACTTTTCAAAACCTAGCGCCTCTACGGCATTGACGTAGCTGACGAGCATTTGGATGTTGTGATAACCACAGAAATCGTTCCCCTCATCTTTACCCCCAACTTTGACCTTGCCGAAGTACCGTCCCGTGGAATGGCAGAAGTACGCCGTCTCGATCTCCCGGTCTTGCTCGACTAGTTTCAGAAGAACATCTGAGATTCCAGAGGGTGCATGTTCTAGATTGTACTTCTCCTCGTCCTCGAGCAAGCGGTATAGCCAGTCCGGCATTTTGTTTTCGTAGGCATAGGGCCCGAGATCGCGCTTCTGTATGCCAACTCAGCCTTGGGACTTTTACAAGTTCGGGATTCATTTCGACGCGATGCTATGGTTTGAATGGGTGGATGCGCAGCAGCTGCGATGGGCTATGGACCTTGGATAGCAGGTATCTAGGAAGAGGGACTCACACCAAGGCGGCCATCCCTCTCGGCATCGTCGCGCTTGCCTGAGAAGATACCGAAACACCCACCGAGAAGTCCTGGCATCGTTGGGTTGGACACTTGTGGGGTGTAATGTGATGTGCTCGTTTTCAATATCAAAAGATTTCACCTTTTGCAATCCATGGCGTCGCCATCAGTAGGGAGAGACGGGATTTTGAAAGATATGACATGGCGCCGACAACATCTTTTTGCGAAATGCCTCGCGCGTCGGAAAGAATGACTATGGTAGGGAGTCGATAGGGTGGTGACAGGGCAGTGAAATTAGAGCTAAAGATAGACCTGGGATAGGGCTGAATGGAAGGTTTTCTGCGGGCCGAATTATTACCCGGCCTAGCGTGCTTGGGGAGGAAAAAATAAATTGCCCATAAGGGCCCTCAAAACTCGCAAAATTGATTTTCTACCAACTTTTATATCTTGACAACGAAAGCCTTGGTTATAAAAATTCAGTTTATCAATTACTCTACTTAATTGGTTGTAGAACTCTCTAACAAAAATTAAAAGCGCAGGTTGAGCACTTGAAGACTTATTCGACACCAAAATCCGCCTCAGTGCAATCAATACATTTGTTCCCCCCCCCTGAGGCTTGAACCTGTGACTCTTGGCAATCTCAATTAAATCGATTTCTACGACTTGAGGAAGGTACCCAGTGTTTGTATTTTGTTTGCAGACCCTCTGCTTCCTTTCGCTCTCTTAAGATGGTCAAAGCATCATACTGTTCGCTCCGAATCACCATCCGATCAGATACACTTCATCAGATGGGATCTAGCAACATGCATGCATGGCAGCGCCACCGCGCGGGGCTCAGCTTACACGTAGCATCGCAGCCTTGTCTGCCTTCCAGCCTTGCGCATCCTCCCTTGAGATGGCCCTTCAGAACCCCCTCTCTTCTCTGACGTTAACCCCCTTCCATAGTCTCAATGCATTGCGACTCTTCACTTTTGTCGCAAAATCCTAGAGACGTTGCTCGTCGCTCCTACGGGACAGATTGGGATCAGCGCATGTACATCGCTTCGGGTGTACTGTAATCTATGATGTCATCCCATCTGCCTTCCCACGATGCGTGGACTCGGGCGAGGAATCGTTACACGGAAGATCTCACACACGAAGAGAAGCAATTATACCTGCAAGCCTCTCCAGAAATGATTTTCTACGATGCCAGTGCGGCCGAGAAGAGTCATGGTGCTAGTAGTACCAGTCGCGGGCTGATGAACAAGCTCCAACCCTTCATTTCTGCCATCGAACAGTACAGCCAAGCACTCGACGTGTACTCGAACGCTTATCCTCTTGCATTGAGCCCGCTTTGGGGCAGCATCAGGGTCCTGCTTTTGGTAAGACTCTCTTTGAAAGCTCGTTTGAGCCACGTACTGATACTGGGTAACCTCTTGAGATTGCACGTGAATTCGGAAAATATTTTGAGAAGCTTGTGGACATGTTTGCCAGGATAGGCGACGTACTTCCGCGATTCCAGGTCTACGAGAAATTGTTCCCCGACCATGAACGCCTCATGAACGCTCTCTCTGTAGCATACGTGGATGTCATTTGTTTTTGCTCGGATGCCAAGGCCGTGTTTCGTCGTGGACAACGAGCCTTAAGGACCAGCCTCAAGGTTGGATTCAAACTGATGTGGAAGCCATTCGAGAGCCAGTTTGGCCAACAACTTGACAATTTCCGTAATCACCGAAAGAATGTTGAGAAAGAAGCCGGTCTGTCGCACATGGTCGAAGCGGCTGAGGCTAGAGCTCTCGCGCTGGCTAATCATTTGCAACTCGAAAAAGCGAATATGGGTGGGCGCCATGCGACCATACGTACGAAAGCTATTTACTGATTGATATCAGAGAACGAGCACCGTAGGATTATCGCGATGATAACATCCGTCGACGTGGAAGCAAAGCATAGAAAATTCCAAAGTTTACGTTTCCAGGGGACTGGTGAGTGGTTGCTCCAAAATGACAAGTATTTGGAGTGGAAACATGCTTCTGGCCCATCTTCTTTATGCTGCTATGGTATACGTAAGCATGGCAGGACGTCTTTCCTTACTCACAGAAAGGTGCACTGACATCGTGTGTACACCTTACAGCTGGGTCTGGCAAAAGCGTCCTAACGTAAGTATTGATATAAACTCCCCAGCAGATACAGCTGCTGATGACTGTTTCTCTGTAGGTCACGAATTATTGACGATCTTTCTGTTACTGTGACTGACCCTCACGTTGCAATCGTGTACTACTATTGCGACTACGCAGACCAAAGAACGCTGCAAACAGACCGAATTCTGGGAACGATACTGAAGCAACTTGTTCCAGGTGATCGAATCCCTGAGGAGATCAAGCCGCAGATCTTGCGAGCCTACAAAGATGGCAGAAGAAGTCCGGGAACCTATGACCTAATGGAGATAGTGAGTCTTTTGATGGACTTGCGCCCAACCGTGTACGCTGTTCTCGATGGTCTTGATGAATGCGAAAGACCTCCTAGGCAGGACATTCTTAGCTTCCTGGAGCGCCTGTCAACGCTTGCGAAAGCCTCCGTCCGCACTTTTGTCTCTTGCCGCGATGAAGACCAGCTCTTGCGATCACTGCAGTCCTACCCTCGCATACAATTAACAGCCGCAGCACTGGAAAGTGATATCAACTCGTTTGTAGAGGGTTCAGTGAGGTCTAGGATAGAATCTGGGCAATTGACAGTACGGAATCCGCATCTTGAGCACCAGATTGTGCGAGAACTTGTGAATAAAGCGCATGGAATGTGAGTACGAAGCAGGTTTTCGAGATCGTAATGGCTGACTTTGCAGGTTCTTGTGGATCTTCTTCCAGCTGGACGACCTTTGTGAGGCTCTTTCTGACGCAATGATTCGACAGACTCTGCGGGAACTGCCTGTTGGCCTTGTTGAAACATACGAGAGAATACTGTTGAAGATTAGCAAGAGTCCCTTGGCCAGGCAAGAAATTGCTCTGAGAATGTTCCGATGGACTGTCTGCTCTCGACGTCCGATGAAAGCTGAGGAACTCCAAGAGGCTGTTGCATTCGAAGGTTCAGATAAATTCTGGGATAGAGATAAGATACCAGACGAAAATCTTATGATCGAGACGTGCAGAGGCCTGTTGGTTCGTGATGAAGAGGATAGGACTGTTCGTTTTGCACATCACACTGTTCAGCAGTATCTGCTCTCTGCACCCGCGATCAGAACAGGGCAGGGGCCACACTTTTCCATATCGCCCCGTTCTGAAGCTGAAGCTCTCATTGGGCGAGTCTGTGTCACTTACCTCTGTTTCTCTGATTTCGAGACCCAAATTGCTCTTCGAACACCAAATCTACACCTCGAGCCCTTGGGCGTACTCAAAGCTGGTGGACCAGTCAGACTCCCTACTGTTCTCGGAATTGGAAAGTCATTGCTCGAGATTGCATACCGGCTATTCGGTGGGAAGTCTTCCACAGCGGCTCCTAACATCGATTATAGCAAATACCTAATGCCAAATAAACGAACGCAGCCTCAAGTTCCATCGGGCCTAACGGAGAAGTATCGGCTTCTCGAGTACATTGTGGAATACTGGATGGATCACACTCAAAGACTGGCGCCTAATTTTCATGCTAAATTTCGACATTTAGTAATGCACAAGACGCTATCATTTGAATTTCGGCCGTGGGGCCTTAACCAACATTTCGGGAACTATGGTTGTGTCTCATGCTCTGATCCTACGAGAGCTAAGGACCTACCGTTTATGTCCCTGTTTCATTACGCTGCTCAGGCCGGCCACTGGAATTTAATGGAAAGCCTCGTTACGGAATACTGTCAGCATGAAGTACCTCTCGACGAAACACTTTTAATTGCTTGCCGTGAAGGCCAAGATCTGATAGTCCAAAACCTCATGCGAAGAATCAATTTTGACATTTCCGATGGCAGGGCAGTCAATGTTGCCACTGCTGCGGGGAACGCTGGCGTGTTGAAGTACTTTATGGATCTCAGTAAAAACACCGCAGAGCATGGCAGGAATTTTTCATCCTACGACTTCATTGCTAACGCAAGTTCATTGTTAAACTTGGCTGCTACGAATGGACATGAGAAAGTGGTAGATGTCATCTTCACTTGGTGCCATTGGAATCATCCCAAATCTTTCACAGACTCCGACTACATCAACGAAAAGGATGAGAAAACAGGCCGTACTCCATTTTTTTCGGCAATAATGAGCGGTCATGAGAACATCATTCGCAACTTATTGGCAAAAGGTGCTAAGATCAAGGCCCATGGAAGCACAGCAATTCATATCGCTGCAGAATACGGACATCAAGAGATACTGCGTATGTTGTTGGAAATTGCCGCCAAAGATCCTGACAACGATGGTGGTGAAATTGACGCCCGCCAGGTCTTGCTCCGCTCCTCCGACTCTGGAGGGAATACTCCCTTACACCATGGAGTAAGAAACGGACATTTCCCTGTAGTAGCGTTGATCCTGAAGCATCTACCTCGCTTTGAGTCAGGTTCAATAGATTGGACGACTGACCGAAGTGGTTTTACAAATTCAAAAACGCCAGTGAGCCATACAGCTTTACATTTGGCAGCGAGAGCGGGTTACGTAGATATTATCCAGCTTCTGATCGACAACGGAGCTGTCTTAGAAGCAGAGACGTACCATTTTGAAAAATATACATTATCTCTTCGGCTTCCCTTTGAGGACCAAATTGAAGACCATGGATATACAGCTTTACATTTGGCAGCCATAGGTGGCCATCTGGACGCACTCAAGATTCTGAGATACAACGGGGCTAACGACCGTGCTCATACCAGGGGGTTCGAACAGACCGCCTTACATCTCGCCGCAGCTGAAGGGCATGAAGCAGTGACAGAGTGGTTACTACAAAATGGCGCCCGAGCCCGTGCAGAAGCAAGATATGGTACAAGAGCTCTCCAACTCGCCGTGAACGGAGGCCACGATGGGGTAGTACGAACTCTCTTAAAGATCCATCCCGGAAAGGATATACCTTTTGACGGTTACGACCAAAGCGAGATGGTAGCATTGATCACAACGGCGGCGGAAAACGGACAGGAGTCTGTTTTGCGTGCCATATTTGAATCGAGCGGCAGTCTTGGCACTGCCACTGGGGTAGAATATCTGAAGGCGGCTTTACGCGTGGCCAAACGCGAGAAGCAAAAGGGCACCGTTGATTTGATAATGTCTTTCCTGAAAGCAAATTCATCCGACTGAGGTAGTCCATTTCCCTGAATTATAGTCTAGAGGTACTGCAATGACTCAACCGAAGCGGACCAGCGACACTATTATCTCACGTTACGATGGACATGGATGAAATACTGGGTTTCTGATGGCTTGCGGCACGAGGAATAACAAATGCATTCGCCCGCCTCAAGCACTCCCCTTGGCCTGCATGATGTCGAGCCGTAATGAGTATCCCAGCTGGGAAAGCTCTGAGCGTAGGCTGCCTTAGCGATTTCTCATATCCCAGAGAAAGAGGAAGTGCTCGAATAGATGCTGGAGGAGTGGTGTGTGTGTGTGTGTGTGTGTGTGTGTGTGTGTGTGTGTGAGACTCCTACACGGAGGGGACGACCCCTTGCCCCTCGCCTAGAGGCTAGGGTGGTACTGTTATCACCCCACTCGACCTTTAGCTCATGTTCAATTAAGTACATTGGTGGTATCTGGAGTCGCTGGAGAAGTAGTAGCGGTACAGAAACGGACTCTGGCCAGGTGTGTGGGGTTGAAGTTTCCGAGAGTAGCTTGGAAATTAGACTGTTCGCTCTACAAGCTCAACCACGCTTTCATCCTCATTCGTGTGTTTCCTATTTCCTTCGCCACTAGTACGCCTTGAAAAGATATGGTATATCCCATGGCATATACCATCCCAAGTGATATCATACCGTGGGACGGCATGCCTAGACAGGGCCTGAATACCATATCTTTCAATTGGTATGGGACAGATCCCAACAGATATCATACCACGGTATGGTATATCCGTGGGACTGTCTCACGGGATGGTATAATTTGTGGGATATCCCATATCTTTGTGGCGGATACGATAAGGTAACAAGACATGTGTAGCTTCTAGTCATCATTTTGTGGCACGACTATATGGTTATGTATGGCTGGCATGGCTGGCATGATTACATACTTTATGTTCTCATGCGCAAGCATATATTCATGCGTAGGCATTACATAGTCATGTCAGCCATGTCAGCCATGTCAGCCAAAGTAATGATTAGAATAATGACTAGAATAGATGGACTATCTCACGAATACACCATACCCATGGGATAGAGTCCCGCGCCTATACCATCCCATGGGACAACCCCACCAAAAAACCCGTATCATCCCACAAATGACATGGCTAGAAAAACCTCAATCCCATCCCGCACCATGCATGCATGATATGGCCGAAAAACTCATATCCCACCCCATCCCATACCATCCCATATCTTTCCGGCCCACCGCCCTTCATCTAGCTCTCCTCCGTGCTTGCTAACATTCTATCTCCACTCGACTAGTCGACCGACTCAGTTCACTATTGTGTCGCAGTCCTCCACGCAGAATTTAAATCACTCACTACTAAGAAAAATTATTCAACCGCTTCCCCTCGAATAAGACTAACTAACGTACAACATCCGCGCGTCCAACTCTGCAGCGGCCCTGCTGAGAATTTAATTTACGGTCACTCTTGCGGGATCTTTCAATTGGCCTAGCCACTCACTGACATGTAAGTGTTTCTCATGTTATCGTCATTATGGAACGATCACTGGAGCAATTTGGATTATGTGGATGTGTGATTTGGGCTGTTTCGAGGCCAAGGATAGGAGAGTAGACCTTGTAGATGATATTAGTCTCATGCGACAACAGTATAGAGCTGGAGTGGGAAATGAAGCTATGGATAGGCGATGAAAGAGCCATGTGCTGGCCGATAGCGAGTATGCATGATGCTCGCTATAACCACGTGTCTTGCAACTCTGTTTTCCGATGGCCTCAATGCGACTCCACTAACTAATACCACAGTCTTACGGTTGGCGAGTAGGCCTTCCTTTCTTTGGGAACGCGAATGAATAGGTCAACGTGTACGATGCTTGTCAACATTTCGCTTCCGGCTTGATTATACGGTGTGTGGCCTCTGCGATTCGCGCAATGCCTGCCACTTCTCAAACAAACCAGGTACTTTTGTTGGGGGAGATTATATGTTAGCGGTGGTAAGAAATTGAGGAGTGGGCTTGAGGTTGTAGCCTTGATTTATGTGAGAGTCTGTTGCGTGTATCGTATCGTGTAGGACGAGGGGAGTTAGTAAACCTGATGTATGATTATGCGAGATGGTCTCAGTGTGATGGATGTTGTGGTCGGATATATATATTCCGCCGCCCGCCCCGCGGGGGGGTCGTTTGTTCTGTGTCCTCTTACCGCGGAGCTTGGCGATAAGAGTGATATTGGCATGCGTTTGCTTTTACCCGATTACTTGGAGGATAAGTGGAAATGAAGATGGGATGGATGCTGGATTAGATATGCCATTCATCCCGATGTCACCAGGGGGTAGTTTAGTACACACCATCAGCTGGCCGGCTGGCACGATTTAGGCGTGTAGATACGTGATTGAGCGGTTGGTTCCGACGCCAGGCCTAGCAAGCTTGAACGGACGATTTATCATTATCCTGCGCTAAGAATCTCTTATAACCCTTGAGGTGTTGTACAGAGCACTAGCTAAACACAGATATGGCGGGGCGGGGGATTAACGATGGCTGCTCTACTACCCCTGAGATAGAAGAAATGAAATTCTTTTGAAACCATTGGGTAGTGGGGGCTGTGAGTATATCTAGTTCAGTGCTGACTCGAATGCATATGTCACACACACACACACACAAATCCGAGTTTACAAATGCCGTGAATGGTGACTGGGCCGTTTCCAACGCCAGGGCTGGCTATCAA
Organism: Alectoria sarmentosa; assembly: GCA_009733775.1. Lineage (NCBI taxonomy): Eukaryota > Fungi > Ascomycota > Lecanoromycetes > Lecanorales > Parmeliaceae > Alectoria > Alectoria sarmentosa. Next base: position 10,612 of record WOGZ01000330.1, read on the forward strand.
GAGAATAAAGGCCCAAATCGGTGTATTTTTTGAAACCTAGCGCTAGTGATAATACTTTCCATGCTTGTAACAATATAGATCTTAACTGAAAACGAAGTTACAGACCAGTGTGGGCAGGCGAGATAAAAGAGGGTGTGAATTAAAAGAGACGAAAACCGAATGAAAGAGCCCTACTTGACTGATGCAAGACATGTTATATATATATAGAGCTTCTGCATAACTGAGGTTTTCTATTTACGATCACGTGTGTGTGTGGAACACTCCGTGCGATAGTGTTGGAGAATGAGGCTATTCAGTAGTGGTCTCATGTGTAGATAGTAGACTTGACTTATTGTTCTACTATGTAGGAGTGTAGGCTACTTATACTATGTGACGCCTGTGGCAAATACACGCTAGTATATTGCCACCTGGAGTAGTGCTAACACATTGTTCTTAACATACTGTTAGTACTGGATAGTGGATCATATGCAGGTTTCCGATTGGCTGATTTCAACATTCCCACACAGTTCGAATGGTGGGTTGCATACACTATTCTTCCATGGGCTGCATACACTATCCTTTCAACACTTTCACACAATTCACATTCAGGATTATAACTTCTAGTTACTCTTCCTGAGTCCAATTTGGCGTATAAACGCCGCAAATTTGTCGTTTATAAGAGCCTTCGTGAGTTTATCTGTTGTCATATCATTGATGAGTACTCATTCGAATTTCACGGCTCCGATTTCAACTTGGTCTCGTACGAAATGTTATTGTATATTGATATGCTTCGTACGCGAGTGAAAGCGAGAGTCCTTTATTAATGCAATAGCTCCTTGATTGTCTGCTTTAATTAATATAAGCTTTATAAACAATTCAAAGTCGATGTTCAGTTTTGATAATAGTCGTGTCAATTATATTGCTTTCTTTGCCGTCTGAGTCTGAGTCATATACTCAATCTCACATAATGATAAAGCGATTGATTGCTGTCGTTTGAACGTTTAGTTGATCGCATTATTATATAATAAGAACACATAAACTTTAAGAGATCGACGGGTTTCTTGATCTGAGGTTCAATCAACATTCGTGTAATCTTTCAATCCATCGACCGTTTCATAGATGATTTCGTGATTCATAATATTCTTTAAATAACGAATCACTCGCTTGACGGCTATATGATATTTAATGTTTGAATTTTGATTGTAATGAGAAAGTATCGTAACGGCAAAGCATATGTCGAGACGAGTTTGTATCATGAGATATATAATCGATTCTATCATCGATTGATATCGTAATATATCTTTCGATTTAGCTTTGTCAATGACTTTCTCTTATAATGATGCATCGATTATCATCGATGTGAATACGAATGCACAATCGATCATTTCGAAACGAGTTAATATTTTTTTCAAGTATGTTGTTTATGTGATGCGTATAGTACGCTTGAGACGATCTCTTTATATTTTCATATCAAGATAATATATGAATAAGCCGAGATCGATTATGATGAATCGCTTATGTAGGTCTTATTTGAGCTGTTTAATGTGTTTGAATTCTTTAAAATTATAGATTTGAATATCATTCACATAAACGTTAACAATGAGCTTTGTAGATTCATTAACAAAGAGAAAATAATCGAATTCGGTGTGTTTGAAGCCTTTAGACTCGAGGAATTCGCGTAATATGAAATATCATTCGCGTGACGATTGTTTGAGGTTATATAATGCTCTGAGCAAGAGGCATATTAAATCGTATTTGTCTTTTTTATATTCTTTAGATTGCTTTATATAAATCGTTTTCTTCAAAAGTGAGTTTAAAAATGCGATAATGACATTCATCTGCTTACAATTTAAATCGTAATAAATTATGATTGCAAATAATATCTTGAACGACATAGACTTTATTATTGAGGCGAATGTTTAATCATAATTGACATTATAAATTTATTCAAAATCTCATATTACTCATTTAAACTTATAAAGAATGAAATTATCGAATTTCTTTTTGATCTTGTAAACTCATTTGTTTATAAAAACATACATATCTTTCGTTCTCGAAATAAGCTTTCAAGTACTCATTGTGATAAAGGATTACATTTGTTTATTTATGAACTCTTGCTATTTGTGTGTATAAAGATCATTTATGACTTATTCATAGGTCAAGGGCTCTCAATCATTTATTTTCTTTATGATTTAATGATCTCTTATTTCGATTATTTGTTGAACGACAGCAGCAAGGTCGAATTTCGATTCAAAGTTATAATAATTTGAGTCGTCGTGATTAAGAAAAGCCTATTTATAATATAAACGTTTAAATTCAAAAGTCTTGCTGCATTTGATATGTGCAATTGCTTTTTAAACTCACATTTTCGTGTTATTTCATTTCTTATTTAATTGAACTTTTTGAGAGGGCTTCGGGATGCGCTTTGATCGCATAATGTAAGTTGTATCGATATTTGAATCTGGGTGTGCTTTTGAATTATCAAAAGATATCTTTTCAAGATCTTTCTCGTCGAATGCGTCTGCATTCATGTCTTTCTCTCTCACATCTTCGAGATCTTCGTTGGAAATTCGTGAAGTGAGAATATTTTGAATCTTTTCAAGATCAGATAGGTGTGCATGTGTATTCGTAACGTTATGTGATATATGTGAATGCTCAATAGAGTCATTTCCTGATTCGAATACATTTATAACATCGTTATCTGTGATCTCGACTAGTCAATAGCTCATGTTTAATACAGTTGACGTCATTATTCGTGATTCGTCGAAGTTTATATGCGATGTCCGTTTCATTTTATTTGTGATTGAATTTCATATTCGAAAAATATTCGTTTCTTCGTAATCGAGTAGGTAACATTTCTTATTACGTTCATTTAACTTCTTGCGCTTTTCTTTGGGTATGTGAATTTATATAACGCATTCGATGATCTTCATGTGCTCGAGAAATGGCTTTTCGTCGATTTATGCTTTATGTGATGTGATATCTTAAAGGCGTGTGATAGAGCTTTTATTTTTTTGATACATCTTAATGTGTAGGAATTCGAATCACAAATAGCGTGATAATTTGAAGTCAAATAGCATAATTTGTACACCGTTTATGACTATGCGATTTTGAATCTCGTTAAGATCATTTTATTTAAGTGTGTAAGTTATAGTTGATTCGAATATGACGCCTGCGTCTTTGAAGTGGCCTTTGAATTATTCATTTATGAACTCAATATCATTGTCGAAACGGACGATCTTGATTTTATAGTTGAATTGATGTTTTATTTAAGTCTTTTAATCACGAAATAACTTATAAATCTCGTTTTTGCGTTGAAACGTGAAACATTATATTTGAAAAATAGCTTGATCGATAAAAAGTATATAATATTTGATCTCATCGATGAACGATACGTTGAACGAACTTTTTAAATTCATATAAATTTTATTGAACTTTTCGAGTATCTCGTGTTGAAGTCTTTTTGATATTTTTCGTGATGATTTCGCTTTGAAATAGACCTCACATATCGATCGTACACGTGATTTCTATGTTAACATGATGCCTTTATTCATATTAACGAGTCTTTTCAAGTTCGTTTTATTCAGATGATTTATTCGTCGATATCATAGCTCGACGGTCTTTTTATTGAATATGAGATTGATCGTTAATGCTTTCATATTTTGTTGAATGAGCATAACAACTCGAGCGGATGATTGTGAAACGCTGAGTAAATAAATGTTATTCATCTTGAAAGCACTTTCTATGTGCTTGCTATTTTTAAGAATATAATAATCGTTATCGAGAAACGTGATATCGAATCCTTTTCGAATCGTCTGATTAATAAAAAAGAGGTCACATGTGAGGTTCGAAACATGTAAAACGTCTTGAACGCTTACGATGTTGCTGGATTCATTCGATAATAATTATTTCATATCGATTGTTTTATGGCCTTTGGTTTATAAGATAACTTCATTTGCGATCATAACGCCGACACGATATGATTAATATTCTGTGAATTCGTTTTTATCAAAAAACATGTGATTTGTATAACCTGAATCGATCATTCAGTCATGTGTTTTGATGAATTGATCGTTTATATTTATTGAATATGTTGAATGTTTATAAGACAGAGAAGGAGGCAGAGAGTTAAGGTTATAATTAATCTTCTGGCTTGCCTCATTGCCTTCTATAAGATTGATGTTGAATTGAGTTGTTGTCGCATTCTCTGTTCTCTCATATGACTCGTGATAAGTGTTTATTTATATTAAAGATTGATCGGAAGCTTGAATTCTATGCTTTTCGTGCGTCACATCGTCATCTGATTTAAATGTTATGATGTGAACTGAGAAGTCTCAGTACTCATCGTCTCTCACTATCTCGTTGTTACATATCGTATGCGCTATTGCTGAGATGTGTGTGTTGTTTTGATTCACAAAATCGTTCGGTCGATCAGCATTTACTGTATTCGCCTTTGATTTGAAGTTCGAATTGTTATTGTTTCGATATTTTTCAGACATTTTTTCGTTATATAGTGTTCAGTAGTCGAATGATCAATGCTTTTTTTTGTTACCATTCGCTAATGAAGCACACTTTGAACATTTAAATGAATCGTCGTCGTTTTTATAATTTGAGCTGTTTGAATTCTTCGAGATACGATCATTGATATTATTGTTATTATTATTACGTCCTCATTTAGTTCGTTCACCTCGTTCTAAATTGATGTTCCCTTTAAAAACCTTTTTATTCTTTTATTTTTTGTGATATCTCTTTATAATTGCGATCATGATTATCTCTTTGATGTTTCTTTTAAGAAATCGATCTTCTTCGTGAAGAAGTGTGATGAGTTTATCAAAGTTTGAGACATCGTTCAGCTGCGTGAGCATATGATGTACGAAGTCCTTATACTTGTTATTCAAGTTGTTCAATAACACGAACACAAATATTCAGTCTTTAATTGAGACTCTTATACGCTTAAGCTCCTTCGATTTTGTGCGTAGGTTAACGATATAATCCTTTATTGAGTTCTTATTACTGAATAAGATGATGTTTCACAATTTCTATAATTTAATGAAGCGAAGTACGAATTCGGAATTCATATAATCCGTTTGCAGCTTGATTTATCTGTTTATGATTACATCATCGTCTTTTATTGATTCGATTGATTTGTTATCACACATCGAGTAGATGAATTCGCTAATCTGGTTGTTAAGATCTTGTTAAATAACGATAATCTTTTGATAGACTAGTATCTCTTGTTCGATAAATCCGCTTACTATTCTTATGTGAGTCGTTTCATCGTTTAATTGTTCTTGTTTAGTTGTTTTCTCAGATAAATCATTTGAAAACATGGTTATTTCTTTATCAACGACGTTTCATAATTCATTATATTTCAGAGCACTCCTCATCTTTTTGGATCATTGTTAATAATTTTTCTGTTTTTTAAGCTTGTAAAAATCCCATATCTTTGTTAATTCAGCAGCATTCATGATAAATGAATATGTAATGATCATCTTGTATGGCGATTATGATAAATGTTTGTTTCTAATTGAAGATAAAGATGTAAAGATCATGAATGTGAAAATCCGGGCTCATAACCTGTTGGAGAATGAGGTTATTCAATAATGGTCTCATGTGTAGATAGTAAACTTGACTTATTGTTTTATTATGTAGGAGTGTAGGCTACTTATACTATGTGACGCCTATGGCAAATACACGCTAGTATATTGCCACCTGAAGTAGTGCTAACACATTGTTCTTAACATACTGTTAGTACTGGATAGTGGATCATATGCAGGTTTCCGATTGGCTGATTTCAACAGATAGCCTCGATGCGACTCGCTAACTCACGGCTCCACCGTCGCGGTTTATATAGTACGTCATGATAGCCAGATGTGCGTGTCAGTTCGCCTCGAGTTTCAACGGATAGGACACCTCGCCGGCACCATTACAATTGGCGATACGGAAATGAGATTGAATACGTCGAATTTCAAGGCCGGGCCTGGATCGACATACATACGCTGTACCTTAGCGCTAGGGAGCTTTCATAGATCTGGAGTTGGGTAATAGCTCTACATAGGCACGGCCGGGCTGAATGAAAGAGTTTTATACTCGTCAAAGAGTTGAGATCATATAAGGGGTAATTGGTTGGTGTGGGCTGCGTATATACAATGCTTGCGATTGGCAAATTGTCCCTGTTTGCAACCTTCCGAGGCCTTCGTTGGCGCGCTCCGACTCATTGTGAGGGTTACGAACCTACTGTCGCGTTGGGGTGATGAGTGTGCGAGGAAGGATGAGCGTTAGATGGGTTGAGGTGGTTCGAAGTGTTGATAGGGGGGAATTCAAGCATGGGATAGACGGCCAGGATGATTGTGATGAAGTCTGGAATATAAAAACAAATATGATTGACCTATCGAAGAACTTCAAATGAGAAGCTGGCTCTCCTTGCCCCAAAGCTTGCCTCCCCTCGATGGTTCGCAGCGGGCTATCATCGATAGTAGAAAACGACCATCTGAAGGACTGCCATCTCTTGCAAATCATCCTTGTCGTTTGGGTTCGCGTTGAGTCAGTATGACCGCGTCCTGCTCCGTTTGTTCTCTCTATATGATTTGAGATATTACATTTCCGGAAACCCGCGGGGTATTTGAAGTCTTCTTTGGCGGTCCGACAAGGAAAGTTTCTAAGCATGATGACCTAAAGCCTGCGTTCACGTGCGAGTGTAGATTTATTGAAAGTCATACCCTGCCAAGAAATATGCTGGTCGGTGTCTATTTGAAGAGTCCGAACAAATGAGCCGACGAGAGATTTGCTACCGGCCAAGTGGTGAACAAGCTAGATTAGCAATTTACGGCCTGACCTCCCTTCCTACAAGAGAGTGACCGTGTCCGACATCGCGCTTGTGCTGTTACGGACTGCGCAATCGACACAAGTGTTTGGACCCCCCAGAACGACGCGACAGTAGCTTTCGCTTCCCTTTTCAAGTCTAAAGTTCCAGCATAAAACTCCAAGCTGGAGCCACCGTGCAGCAGGATTTTCCGAGACGTAGACGAAAAATCTTGAACGATCCTTCGAGACGAATACTCGTTCTAAATCCGAAAATTGGAAAGATTCATCTGGTACGAAGGGTTTCGCCCTTTCCAATATATCAGTTTTTACATCGATAAGATCATCCATCGCAGAGACCTTATGCGTCGACGAGATGATGTGCTTGGATGCCAAACTCGACAGTTCGCGCTCGGGGTTTTCGCACTTGCAAGGAGGAAGTCTTCTAGTTCTAATGGACCATTCGATCATCTCCCGGAATCCAAATCCGCACGTCCAGGTACCACATGTAAAGTTCTGTGTGATTTGAAATGCATCGGAGTGGTGGCCGACAAGGATGAAGCCCCTGGTCGCCCCACTTGCTCCTGGTACAAGATTTACACGACCGCCGTAGGGGCTGAAAGTCTCAAGATTTCTGAGCATTGGGTAACTGTGTGGCCCATCAATGATTCGAGTCCTACGAAGACCTCGGCGAGCAGGGACTCCGCGCAGTACTCGCAGTGTATTGACAGGCACGTCAATAGGATCAACGGAATCTATCGAGTCGAGAAAGACACTCCAGCCCCACGAACTCACGAGGACACTAGGTCTGACGTAGTCGTCATGACACATATGGCGACCCAACAACAAAAACGACATAATCTTAAAAGACTTTAACAGATCCAGAGTTTCCTTGGGAACCTGGTGACCGAGTTGTGTACCTTCGGCTGAGATAATATCAGGAACATTCAGAGCGAGAGGTATTTCTTTACATCCTCTGAGATCATCTTCGGGGATCCTGGCGAACGTGACGACGATAGCTACTAGAACGGCCATCTTAGGGTGATTCATCCTTAGATCGGCAATCTTGGGGCTGGATATCATACTGCCTTCGTCGAGGGCGAATAGAAACCGACCAGCATTTAGTAACTTGTTTTCAGAAGGGTAGTCGGTGCCAAAGTCGTGAAAGTTGGCGCGAGATTTCATGTCGGCGTCGACAACCGCGTGCGACGGACCACAACCTTTGTATTTCTCAATGCTGTGAGATATTGCCCACTGTGCGCATTCTTGCACCAAGTCCTCAGAAAACAACATGAGTCGTAGGAACCTTGCTCCGTATCCGTAAGCCTCTGCTCGATGTTCATAGCTAGTTCCTATGCTATATTGTTCGTTCTGCAAAGTGAATAGAGGTTCCAGCGGGTCCAGAGGATCCATCAACGATATACCCGCATTCTGGCTCTGACATTCTTCGACCACGAGGTTGTATGGCTCATCGCCAAAATGGATCTCGATTCCCTGTATATTCATCCTCAAATTCAGGCCAAGAATATAATGACACCACACGACGACGGTACTGATCCCAGTGTTACATCTCACATGTAGAAGCCTGTGCTCCGGGAAGCTCTGTAAAGATTGCAACCACATTAGCAGTCCCTGCAAAACAGGAAACGGTAAAGAGCGGAATTTGACAGATTCTCGATATGCGGTCGCAGAATGATTTGTCTTCCTCGCCTTACTCAAGGGGCCACCAGGGCTATTGGTCCTGTGGCTGTCAAAACCATTTAAGGCCTTTTGAATCTTCTCCTCAGCTGCCTCGTACAATAACGCCCATCGGAAAGCTGCAGTCTGCTGTTGGCAAGCTCGGACGGTCCCCAACAGCGACACATAGTCCGGCACGATGCGCACATCGCCATATGAATCCTGCACGATCTTCTCAATCGCTCCCACTATGGCATTTGCCAGAGACTCGTCTTCGTGCGCAAACGCCAGCCCTGAGAGCTGAATGACCATTGAAAACAAAGCCGGGTTCTTCAGCGCTTCCTGAACCGTTGGTCCAGAGCCAGACTCCAGGACGATGTCCAGATACCGCGATATCAGGCTTTGATCGGATTTGGTAACCATCTCCCGAAAATGGAATTTGATAACAGGATCGATACGATGTCTTCCGATCAGGCTGGCCAACTTTGTTTCTGTAATGAAGTCTGAGCCTGACTTTTTGATGGCATCAATCAGAGCCAGGGAGCCGAGCGCTGACATGGCTTGGCTGATAGGATTGATGATGTTTGTAAGCTCCAGGCCTAGCTGGAACCCTGCGGGTAGAACCATTGTGACGTTGCTGTCAATACGAGGGTGAGCCGGAACGTACGGTATCAGAATAGGGATGCGAAATACAGTAGCTCGCGGCAAGATTTAGACGACAGTAGAGCAGGACCAATGGTTTGCGCAGAATTGGAGTATAGTGCGATGAGACTCTGAGACGTAATACTGGGGACGAGGAGCTTGCGGGGCTGCCTGTCGATGGAGCGTACGAATCCTTGCTTTCGCTCAGCGTAGACAGCGCCTAGAGCCGAAATGTACTCATCAATCTCACTGTAAGTTAGGAGAGTACTTTGTCGGTTCGGCAGGGTGTGATCAACAAAGCTAGCGTATTGCTAAAAGCTCCAGTGCTCAGAGCAGGCAATCAATGGTAGTGGTTGACATACAATAGAGCTTGATCCTGACGGAGGCACGATATACGTGCTGGGGCGAATGTTAGACAATGTCTGAATTTGTCTTGCCACTTGGCCGTTGATGTATTGAATCCGACAGGGCAGTCGAGTCAGCCTTGGGCACAATGACACGTAGCTGAGCCCCGCTTTGACAAGGCTGAATCATGCAGGCTGTTCATGGTGGGTACGGAAACGGTTAGCTATGAGTCGCTTGTGTGACCCCATATGATTGAACCAATGCACTGGAGATCTTGGTGGGGCAAAGTCGAATAGGAGGCGCGAAGTCGGCACTGCCCACTTTTCCACCACCAACTTACGACCCGGGACCAAACGTGTTTACTTGCTGTTTGTGCGACATCTATACAAGCTGGTAATAAAAGCGGACACGACAGCTCCAGTTGCACTTCCGAAAGGCAATACTGTAGTTGAGGAGCCTAAAAATGTCTCCTAGCAGCGCAGAGGTTGAACCTTAGGGCCTCTCTTGGGCTTGATAGATGTTACGAGGAACAGGCTACGCAATGGAATAATTAGTAGCCGAGAGGATAGCAGCAATGTTAATATGAGATTGCTATATTTATATAATAATCGTATTTAAACAGCATAGGGAGAAAACACGAAAGTGATCATGATCCAGATCATATACTCGAAAGGGACTCCGAAACAGATTCCATGTCTTTATCAAATCCGAAGACGTTCCACACCAAATATCGATCACCTCAGGGGTGTTCCTCCCGGGGTCATTTGCCGAACCCCTACACTCCATTTGTGGCTGCATTAATACTCCATATAAGCGACATAAGTGAGTTTATCACCTAACGGAATGGATCCAAACAACAATAGAGGCAGTGAGCCACAGGCTGGTTCCGGGGTAGGTGCGATGCCGAAGCAGCTCTAAGCGCATCGTCTAGGCACTGCCTCTAGGCAATGTATTTTCCGGGATGTGGGCCCCGGCATGACTATTGGCGTCCACTGTCCAGGGCTGTTGGCGCCAGCCTCCGTATACATTTGATACTCCCAGTCCATCGGACTCAATCTATCAGCTGGATCTCGCTGAACCCTCCTTCACGTAAACCCTCGTATCCCCCTCTGCCAAAAACTTCCAGCCCGCTCACCTATCCTTCCGAGACGCCTCCACAAGCCCAAACTCCTCTAGCTCGCTCGCTCTGTCACGAGACCGTGAAGCTCCGATACCCATTTCTTGCAGCGCTTTGATGCTTCTTACCGTGCGCTCGCCCGCTGTATGCTGAATCGTCCAATGCCGCCATTCCTTGTCGTTCCTTGTGATGACGAGTTCGTACTGTGGAGTGGTGCCTCAAGCATGTTGTATGGACGATTGGCTCGGGTGCATCTGCCATTGCTGTGACGGCGTTGGAGTGCGCTTCTCAGGGTTATTGAGCGGAATGGAGAATGCTTGGCGAGCTTGTGCTTCTTTCGGATGATCATGTACTGTGTTGGCGGAAATTGGAAGATTGGGTTTGGGGCTGTTGCGCTCGTTGGGCTTTTTTCTGCGTGGGAGTAGTGGTGGGATAAAAAGTGGTTTAGGAGAGTCGGGGCTTCCGACCTACATATGCTGAGGAACTTTGATGCGGGTTCCTGCAAAGTCTCATGTAGATACTGAGTGTAAAGGAAGGTGATGATAGGTTAGCGGGTGTCTGTTGGTGCTGTAGAGCTGTGGGTGTTTGATTATGCTTGCACTGTTGCTTTGTTATAGACGCTATATGTATCCAAGCTTGTATTCTACCACTTGAAACGTTGATGAGCTAAGCCGACGTCTTTACCCTATGGAAATCAGAGCTGACCCCGAGATTCTATCCAGCGCGCCAGGGACCCAATTGAACCAGTTGTGTATGGATGATTTGCCCCTAATACCTTTTTCCTTTGCTCGACAACCTTCTCCATGATTTCGATTGCTTCGCTATAACGATCTTGATCATGATATGTGTGCGCTAGATTGTCCATAGAGATCAGCGTGTCTGGATGGTCAGGTCCCAACACTCTTCTTCTTATGCCTAACACCTGCACGTCCAACTCCTCCGCCTCCGCCAATCGCATTTGTTTCCGATACGTCAATGCCAGATTGCTCATGGAGATCAGCGTGAGTGGATGTTCGGGTCCCAACACTCTTCTTCTTATATCTAACACCTGTACCCCCAACTCCTCCGCCTCCGCCAACCGCTTTCGATCCCGATACGTCGATGCCAGATTGTTCATAGTGGTCAGCGTGTCTGGATGGTCGGGTCCCAACACTCTTCTTTTGGTTTCTAACACTTGCAGATTCAATTTCTCCGCCTCTGTCCATCGTTTTTGATTCAGATACGTCATGGCCAGATTGTTCATAATGATCAACGTGTTTGAATGTTCGGCTCCCAACAGGTTTTTGCTTGTCTTTAACACCTGCAGATTCAATTCCTCCGCCTCCGTCAAACGTCCTTGATTCCGATACGTCATTATTAAGTTATTCATAATGATCAACGTGTTTGAATGCTCGGCTCCCAACAGGTTTTTGCTTGTCTCTAACACCTGCAGATTCAATTCCTCCGCCTCCGTCCACCGTCCTTGATCTTGATACGTCGAGGCGAGGAGCTGAAGACAATATAAAGTTGTCTTGTCCGAATCCAGACATGCCCTTTGGATATCTACGGCTCTTTGTAACCCTTCCTCCGCGACCTTGAACCTCCCCTGCGTCTGAGCGTACCAAGCCCTGTTGTAAAGGATCGTCGCCTGCTGAAGCTTGCAAGCTTCCGAGTCACAGATGTAATTCAGGACAATCTGGGCATGTGGATCCATAGCTTCACAAGTTGTCCGATTCTCGAATCTCCCACTTGGATATTTTTTCGAAACCAGTCTAAGAGCCTCTTCTTGAACTCTCCCTATTTCTCCATATGTTTCGATCCATTTCCTTGTCGCAAGCTGCACTAGTCGATGGATTGAAAACACTTTCTGTTCCTTCTCTTCTGTCACGAATGAAAATCGAATTAGTGTCCCTATAGCCTCTTCAAAGTCCAGAGATTGATCGTCATCTTCGCAGAATAGGAACTCGGGAAGCCCTTGTCGATCAAGCATACACATGCATGACAAGAGTTCGGTTGCCGATGGATTTTGTTCCTTGATCTGCGAGAAAGAAATCTGCCATGTTCTGATCACTGAATTGGGGACTGCAGGATCTCTTCGAAGGTCTGCTTCGTCTTTGCTCAGTAAATGTATCTGGTTCTTCTCGTCTCGTTGGAGAAATTGAAGATACTTTGCAATCGTCATCCTGGAACCTTGGACAGTGATGTAAGCTGAAGCTTGGGTGATTGCTAGTGGCACTGAGTCAAGCTCGACGATCAGTCCCTTCTTTGTAGATTCATCCGAAGGGTCTTCGGGTAGCCTTTTAGTGAGCAGTGCGAGGGTATCATCCTCTGACATTATGTCGACCCGCAGCACTTGCTTCGGTCCTCCAGCGAGACGGAATGCAGTTCCCTCGTCCCTGGATGTTACTAATATAGATCCAGTTCCTGTCTGAGGTAAAAATCGTGACAAGCATGGCGATTCAAGACCTGCGTCACTCTGAGTCGCGGGGGCTGCAAGTGGGCCGAAAAACATATTTGCATCATCCGCATTGTCGAGGATCAAAAGCCAAGCACCACTTTCGTCGCTAACTAGCCATTGAGATACTAGATTCAGTACATTAGTTTTTGGGTCCTCGATGCCAGGAAGTCTGGCGGCGGTAGCAATACTCCGATAGCTCTGTTCAAAGCGAGCGGTATTGTTGGCGTGAACCCAGAATACCGATCTTGCTGGCCATTTCTTTCGCAGTCGATATGCGTATTCAATGGCGATTTGAGATTTACTTTCATTCGTCAGCGATGTCAGCACTCCGGGCGGGTACATCAAACCCGATACCGCCCAAACCTGCTAATGCCATCCGTCGAAGAGATGTCGGTTGGGAGAAACCCTCGTCAAGACTCGTTAAGATGTCCTCACGGCCAACGAAGTCTCTGTCCTGTGCAAATGGCATCACAACAACAGCGTCTGGTTGTGCCAAAACTGACACTAGTCAGCATGTCTGGAGACTGGAACAGTGAAATCAGAGGATGTACTTTGATGAGCTATATCTGTACTCGAGTGTACTATGAGAAGTTCTAAGCTGGGCTGTCTTTCGGACTCATGCGTGCCAAGCCTCACCCATGTTTCCCCGAATCACATCGACCCATCTCTTCAATCTATCAGACAATCGCTCATATCCGACTTGGGACGAGTGTTGGAATTTAGTCATACCCATGTGGTCGGCTGGGATGGTGCTTGACGTGTGGTAGCCCGGAAAATGCGCCGAAGCAGGCTCCACGACACGCTAGATAGAGGTCAGTGGAGGTGATTGAATCCGAGGAAAATGTACGCTCACACGACCTAACCCTTGTACTGGATTCTCTTCGATACAACAATGAATCGCAAGAGACTTCTTTTCCAATTTGTCGCGTTTGGTAATCGCTGTGCTGAATGAGTCCTGAATACCAGCTAGGACCTCAGAGTCTTTTTCCAACACAGCAATATTGCTTGTATTGGGACTTTTCACCAAGCTGAATTTGATGAAGTAGTCTAACGCAAGAGCAATTTTGGACAAATCAGAGCCAGCGTGTGGAGTTCCTAGGAAGACGATGCCATGCAACGAATCTGAAAGTTGATGTTCTGCTTCAAAAGCATGGAATGATAGTATAAAGGCCTTAGTGAAGATTAGTTATTTGCGAGATATTGAAGATAGATGTGAGAACTATATATATAAATTAGACAAGTAGACCATACCTCTTCACAGACCAAGCCTCCCAGACTGTGAGCTACAAAGATGAGGGGCCGCTGAAATGAAGATGTCCGAAGCCGAAGATCGGTCAGGTCCCCAGTGAGATTCCTGGCATGTTCCCGAACCGTGTTCTGTCCCGCCGGCTTGATGAAATAGACGACGTCGGCATTGTAACCATATGTGAGGAGACGGGCTTCTGGGATCTTCTTGGAAAGCAGCTCTTGAGGCCACGGTAATGCAGCTCCATCAGCCAGCCAAGTTTTGGTACGTTTGCCGGTCAATCCATGAACAAAGACGATGCTTGATATAGACGTCAGTGAGAAATGTCACTTGACATGGACAGGTAAGAGCCATACTCGACAAGTGGCCCGTGGTCAACAGAAGGCTCGCTCCAGACTTTCAAGCCCAGTCCATCGGGATCTTTGAGGTCCGTAGGGCCATTAGGGTCCGTGAGGCTAGTCCGAAAGTCAGAGTATGATTCATCAAGTCACTCCTGCGGGAGCTTACGTCGAGGCTGATAAACCATCTGTCAATTGCGCAACTGTCCCCGGGGCCGTTCCATCTTGTGATGCGACGTCCCTCTTGCCTCGCAGTTTGTTCTTGAGACGATTCATTTTCGCTGGAGAAGAAGGTAGCGTTCGCATGCCAACAGCAGAAGGAATAGAGGAATAGTTGTAAGTGGGGCATAGGGCTGAGAGTGAGGCTATTCCGGCCCTACTCGGAGATGTCTGTTTAGTCATCTTCGAATCAGTGTGGCAGGCGGCTGGCCAATCAATGCTCGCCGCCTTCCTGGCCTGCTATTCAGGTCTCCATCACACCCGCAACTCGTTGAGCAACAATTACGCAACGCCAGAGATGGCCTCAATGTCATGTGCGTAGGATGTGATTCCTCGTACGAGAGCAGAGAGCATGATCAGGTAAGAGCTGCCGCCACCACTGCTGTCATATCAATCCACCGAGACACCATGCCACCAAGTTCAAGCCTTCATGAGTTTAGAAATAGGCACAGCTTTGTCTCAAGACACAAATCATTACTTTCCATAGCTCTAGAGCTCAACCAGTTCCGATTTCGTCCTCTCTTCCGCCATACTGGTATGTAGCCCCTCCTTTGGAGTGCAAGCCATCATCCTTGCGTGAGCCAACATCTACTAGAGCGCATGTATATAAAGATAGGGGGTGTCACGGTCTGGACTGTGGATCATAATGATGTAGTGGTGTCCCAGTGTAATCGGAATATCAACTATGAAGAGTGTCACATAGAAGTTCAATCACATGACTTCGTGAGGGTGAAAAAAGATATAGATTTGTTACAATAGCAGAAGGTGTTGATACCTTAACTAATTAATTCTACTTGGCAAGCACGTCATTGGCTAGCAAGGAAGCCACATCTATAAACTATAGAGTGATGCTGAAGGATATCATGGTGCCAAGACGCTAGTCCGGAGTAGGACTAGCGTGGTTTTGGAGAAGAGAGCTGGAACCATGACAGGCGGATATGATTGTCCAGCGACTAAGAAACGCCAGCAATGCTGGAATGTCGGAGCACTGAGGAATTCCGAAAATCGATACGAGAGTATGAGATAGGAAACGAGAATGGATGTCAAGGAGACGAACGGTTCATGGACTGCGATAGGAGTGGAGGGACAAACCAGTGGCGAAAACGAAGATCCCGATTGAAGCTCTCAGGCATGCAAAGTCTAGTCCCTTTTGCTTGCGCTGAGCGGTTTCCTATGCGCAGCGTGCCTTTCCTGATTGCGTATCAGCCTCAGTCGACGACCCTCGAATATCATTTCCGCATCCACCGATGCTACTCCCAAATCCCAAGTGGGATAATCTGGAAGCGCCTAGATGTAGCCTTCCGTGAAGTCTATCGAATACTTCTTGAAAGCTTTGGTCGTGTCTCAGATTGATCTCTGGTATCAGCCCAGTGGTCTCTGACATCAGCCCAGGGGTGAATCGGTACTGGAGAGACGACCGAATCACGAAGTATTGAGGAAGTATGAAACCCTGTTACCCAAATGTATCTATAAAATAATGTCTAAGGCATGAGAGCTCTTGTGGTAGTGGATTCAACATGAAGCCCACGTATCCCAAAGGGATGCTTCAACTGACTGGGGAAGTCCCACAATTCCCAGGCTTGGAACGAAGATGCCTGGTTTGGGAGCGTTCGGCAGAGCGCTCGAAATCACGAAATTTTCATCATGAACATTTTTAAGACAAACTTTTGGTCGTGAAATTGTAGAGGAAGCTGAAGAGAGATAGTATTGCACCATAAATCTAACATCTAGTCGATCCGCTTGTGTGGTTTTCGCGGGGCTTCATTGAAATAAAATTTTGGCACAGCGAGCCAACCCACTCGGTTCCCCTCAGCAAGGACCATTCAAATTCGAGTCTTGAAGGATGGAATTTTCCAACGAAACATACAGGCGATTACAGTTGACCATAGATTGTATCTCGCAAGCCCGCATTGTGGAGGAGTCTTCATGTGGCAGGCACGCTCGCACGCAGAAGACGATGCCAAGAAAGCCAAGCTTTCCGGCCGCTTCCGGCATCTACCGGAAGTAAAGCTTGATTTGGGCGCCAAGAGACGGGAGAAACCGGTTTTAGCCCCTTCCTGACGCGTTGTCCCAGAATTCGTTTCTTGTTGTCTCACCTTCCACTCCTTCATTAATCTCACCACCTCACCAACAACAGAACTTTCTGACACCTTTTCCCATCCACCATCATCCTGTCGTTCCTCTCATCAATCAGTCGATAACCATCACTTTACGAATCCAACCAGTCAATCGAACAACTACCATAGCACCACAGCAAAAATGTCGCAAAACTTCAAGACCATCGACCTGCAGCCTCAGCCCGAGAAGCCTATGGGAGCTCATCTACGTGATGGCTCCTCCAAGGAGATCATTTTTCAGCAGCCTGTATGCCAACACATCTACCATTCATCACCTCTGTGTCACCACTAATATCTCGTCTGCAGAGCTCCAGCAAGATGAGCATGGAGGCTGAGCCGCAGGTCTCGATGCGTGGTGGAGGTGTCATTGGTGACTGGTAAGTGGCATACCTTTCACCCACTCCTTCCCTATTCAGTCGTACAGCAGAGTTGCATTCCACACTTCAATTGCGCCAGCAACTCTTCCTTAGCTCAACATCGCTGACTTCTCATGTTTCCGTCTACAGTGTCGACGCCATCGTCTGCTTCGAGTGCTGCAAGGGATGCTGCGACTGCTGCTGCTAGATATGATACCCACATTGAAGAGCTGCGTGGGTGAAGTGTTCAAAAGCGGGGACACATCTGGCACGTACTGCATGGCAGTACGAACGAATAGCAAACTTTAACAGTTGTAGCTGAAGCGTTGGAGCAGCTCTAGATCCATTCCGAGATATCCACATACATCCATTACCTCATTGGCCCAGTGCCTGGTACCGCCTTGTCTATCGACAAGTGGTCTATAAGCATGAACTTCACGCTTGCTGTGTAAAAATGCTGGTGTTCGTGTGCTATTGCCGTTTTGCATTGCGAAGCCCATCGTTGCCAACAATTCCATTGGTCTCTCGCAAGTCGAGATAGTTGCCTGGACTATCTCTTATTGTTGCATCGTTGTCGCATCATTACACGCAATGCTCGTTCGTTGCTTTTGGCACCTGGTGTTTTGGCTTCAAAGAATGTATTTTGTAATGTCCAGCTGAAATGATGTCGTATGCGACTGAACTCCTTATACGACTGAACTCTCTCTAAGGCTTCAAGCTCGCCATCATGGAAGTCTTGCTTGATGATACGTCACACGTAAAGCTGCCGCGTTTCCAGAAAAGTTTCGCTCCCCCGCAAATTAAGAGACGGACACCTATCAACAACAACCCACAGCGACAGGCCCCAAACAATATGATTTAATGATCTGCCCTGCAGGAACCGAAGACTCCGACGCAGTGCAAATTGCATGTGCCTTAATCGCTCCTCTCAAAGACACTCCCTCCTCCGCAGGTACCCCAGACTCTACCTCTCTAAGTCATAGCATGCGATAGCACATGCGTCCCTAATGAACCCTGCATGCCTAGGCATGACGACTGCCCCTAACTCGTGCTTCCTGTCCTCCACAAAAGTGGAACCAATCGTTATCCGTGTGCATGGAGGCTGGAGCTCTCCGCTCCCCCCCCCCCCTCTTTTTTTTAAAGAGTGACGGAGGGAGGCGGATAGGAGATGGCGGATCTCTGAGAGATCGCATTCTTATTATATCGGTTACATTTTCAATCACTTGGGTAGATGGATGGGTGGGTGGATGGAGGGATGGAGTCGTCATCATTTGATGCAAGTCAGAAAATGTCCGCTGCGGAGAATATTGCGCGGGGCGGTGTGGGTGGTCGTGGTGGCGGTGGGTGGTGGTAGGTGCGCAGGGTCTAGTAGAGGTCGCTTAGGTTGCAGGGGGGTCCTCCGGTAGGACGAAGCACTGGAATTTTCTTGACGGTGGGACATGACTCGAGTGTACATACTCTAATCGTGCCACGCTACTTGGCTCGCTGTGTTTTTTTTTTTTTTTTCATTTTTCATTGTGATTACGTGTTGTCATTTGTGACGGTGCAGTGTGAATGAAGGCAAGGTGCACGCGGTTGTACCTATTTCGATTGTGAGGTATTACAATTACAATTATTGGTTTATAGGGGGATTTGACTACTCTCTGCGTTGGGTACATTGCGCGGGGGAGATGAGGAGAAGAGGGGAGTGGAATCTGGTTGGCAGTCTATGGATGTGCGGAGTATATCCTGGCTCTTTATGTACTTTCAATGGAAGGATGGGGTAAGAGCTATGCAGAGAGGGAGGGGCTTCGGATACCGGATCCGCACCGGCGAATTGTTGTTGGAGAAGTTGGAGGAGTTGGCATGGCTGATGATAGGTGCGCCCATTGCAGAAAGATGATGAAGGGATTCTTGATATGATATGGACTCAGGGGTAATTGGCGATCTTTCGTCGGCGGGTAATTTCGCCTTTTTTGGGGATATGCATGCATGCATGCATGGCTTTTGCGGAAGTACCTGCCTTGATTTCTACTTTTGCGGAGTAACTCTGCATTATTTTCTCTGACAATTAATAACAGAGGTACATAAGGCGCAGATGATGGATGACCAAAACCGACGATCATCAATATTTATTTCGCTGCAAATCATCAGCACGCAGCTAGCTCACATAGGAGTAAGTATGTCGTACGAGCAAGTCGCAATACCTGCTTTACTGTACGGATTGTTTGATTAATCATCCCGAGCGTCAGTCATTATTTATTACAGGTGAATTTGAATTAGAAATCGCAAAGCCACGTTTGCGCGGAGCCAGCTGGGAAATTCGGAACATACACATGCCCCCTACTTTATTTTTCCGCCTCATGGCGCGGTCATGCGCTTCGACGCAGTGGAGTACATATCGAGAGCGGAGGCGTTTTAGGTGAGGTACTTTGGGTTTCTTGGGTTTCTTGTCGGAGGGAAGATGGTCTCGGGCGAGCCATGCAGGCGGATAAGAATACATAGGGTAATTTCATGCGGTGATGCCTGGCTGGAAAGAGGGAGGGAGCACGGATCAGAGGGCGGATGACAAATTCTTCCGGACCCCTTTTTGGGGGGGGACAGGGGGGTCTTTTTTTTGGCCCGCTCTTACCGTTCGAGCTAGTGTTTAGCGGGGAAAGGTAATCGGAGATGAGAGATTGGATCACAATCGATATCGGGACAAGATGTGACGCCAAGGCTGGGCTTTTTTTTCTTCTTTTCTTTCCTGCAGTAGTGTCTGTTTCATACTTTACTTTGCACATCAATGATCAATCTTGCCACTGCTGGTTCACTGATTGTGTACTGCGTACTATCTACCGCCAAGGCTTAAGATTGATAATACATAGTGATATTGCGTATTTTTCTTCTTCTTCTTTCGCATCATTGACGGCACCTTGCAGATATCTGCATGACGGGACTCTCGGCAGGAAATTCCTTGAATGATCATTCGAGGCTCGCGGCCACTTGCATATGAAATATTCCTAATACCTCGAGATAGTCACGGACGGTCCGTCTTAGCCCAGGAACGGCCGTGTTGGATTGCTTTAGCCCACCCATTCTCTTCCCGTCGGTCGAGATGCATGAATACACCACCTCCTTTATTTCTATAATCTGTCCTCCTTCCGACCAATCGCTTTCTCACCGCTCCTATCCGCCGCAGCTCTCTTGCCCACTTTCCCACCGCCTGGGAGTGTGACGGTGGCTCGATACATGTATTTGGATTCAATACAGGGTGGGAGACTTCCGAGCTAGCCGGAGCCCTTCTCCACGCTATCATACCGGCTAAAGAGTTAAGGTGAAGGCATGTGCAGGATTCTAGCCCGATGGGAGCTAGATGGCGCCATGCCATGTGTCTTGGGTACCTTACTTTACATGTGGCTTGCAGGCTCCTATCTTATTATTGACCGGGTCCTTTTGAAAGATTGGTTCTCGGTACATGTTGTTGGGCATTGACCAATGGGATGAAAGAGTTGAATGAGTGGGAGTGAGCCTCAGGGCCGGTAGGTTTGATCAAAGTCCCACTTGTCGCTTCCTTAGTCCATTTCCCCACTCTACTGTGATATAATTCCCGTCTTACTTTATGTATCCTAGCCGTACCAAATCTAAGTCAAGGACAAACCTCCGACAATGTTAATAATATCTTCCTCCCCACTCTGGGCTGGGGTTTTGGTTTCTTGGTCGTCAGAGGAGGATTTCCTAAACATCGTCGACGGGAGAGTGTGTGACTGAGGCCTGCTGTATCTGGTCTATTGTTGACCTGGCATTCTTTGACTTCTTCAACAACAACGTCCTCCATCCTCCATCCCACGCAAATTCCTTTGCAAACCGAGCCTCACGTCCCAAAGCTGCTGGTCTCCAGCGAACACGGTCCTTCTAATCCCTACGCCTGAAACGCTGACGATTGGCTTCACACACACTCACTAAGCGTACGACCACCAATGCGTGTGTACATGAACAAGTAAAAGCATCAGAAGCCGGCCTCCTCTTTCCCTCTTGATCGCGCCATTCAACCGTCAATATGGTCTACCTCAACCCAGGGGGATTCGACTTCGGACCCGAGAACCTCGACGGCTATGGCATCTCCAACATCGTCTTCATCGTCATGTACTCGCTCTGCTTCTACTCGGCATGCCTCTTCACCTGGATGTATCGCCACCATCCCGTCCTCCGGATGCGCAACGTCCCCCTCATGCTCCTATCCGTGCTCACGATGCATGTCTTCACCTTCGCCGTCTTCGTCGTCTACACCATGAACGGTGCTTTCCCCTGCCAGGTGGAATACTGGTGCATGTGCTTGTACTTGCCCATCGGCATCGGCCTCTACCAGGCTTACAATCAGCAGTTGCTCATTGTGAGTCGCGGGCAGGCTGCGTTGATCACGAAGGAAGAGCTGTTCAAGCCGATATTTCCCAGAGGAAAGGGGTTTGGTGGCCCCAAGTATTGGGCTTTTCGCTTCAAGATTTGGTGGCAGAATGTCAGCACAAAGGGTAAATACGAGGGCTTTGTTTTGATTGGCATCGTCATTCAGGTAGGCGCCCGTGACGTTGGGACATATCACAGCTGCTGATATACATCTCCCAGTTCACCGTGTCTTTCATCATCTACAACATCTCTCGAAAATTCAACCACTACGGGATCGTCGACCATCATACATCTCCAGGCTTATGTCGTCGAGGATGGGAGTGGTGGGCTAGCTCCAAAATCTGCTGGCTGTAACAATGCTAAAGCTGTCCAGGGTGCCGACTATAATATGGCAATTCTCATGGAATTACATCTTTGGCCCCTACCTGCTCTGGAATATCCGCATGATCAAAGACATATACCATTGGCGGCTACAAACCACGCTTGCCATTATAGCTGGGTTCGAATCCTTGATTCCCCGAAAGAGTGAAAGCTTACCTTGACAGTCTTCCCGGAGCTCCAATGTGGCTAGTAGCAGTGTACAGCGACAAATTCGCACCAGTCAACAAATACTGGCTCCCTTCAGAGTGGTAAGTACACCATTAACACCCCTGGAAGTCCTCCATTGCTTACAAAACCGCGCGTCTAGGCTCATTCCCGGCCTCATGACCATTGAAGTAGTCACCCTCGGTTTCCCCATTTACGCCATCTTCAAGAACAAGAAGGCAGCCCGCGAAGTAAACAATGCCCTCGCAGACTTTGACCAGAAGCACCTCCAATCATTCGACGAAGGCACGACTCTCGGCGGCTCTGGAAACTCTCTCCAGACCAAGGGCTCTACCAAGGGTTCCAAGAAGAAAGGGAAAATGTACCCCATGGAATCCCTCGACGCCTGCCTGAGCGGCAACCACGACGGTCTCCAAGTCTACGCTTCCTGCATGGAGCTCAACGGCGAGAACATCATCTTCCTGACCAAGGTCATCGCCTTCACCCAGCAGTGCCAAAAGGCCTTTTACGAAACCTGCAAATCCACCTCGGAGTTCCGCCGGGCCCGGACCGCCATGTTCCGTGTCGGCCTGAGCATCTTCGTCTCCCTCGTCCACTCCGGCACCGCATCCTACCCCATCAACATCGAATCCAACATCTACGGCCAACTCGACCTCGTCTTCGGCCCGGCCACCGCCCTCGTCGCTTCCGCAAAGGCGTCCCGCTCCCCCAGCATCGCCACCCCCCTCCTCTCCTCCTCCTCCAAAATCACCCCTTGGGACGACCCGGCCGACAGCAGCAGCAACGGCGCCGAGCCCGACGACCCGAGCACCGGCTACTTCGGCACCTCGGACAACTCCTACCCGATGCAACCGATGGGCCGGAAAAGCAGCGGCAACGACAGCTGCGAGCACATCGTCGTGCACGTGCGGGAAAACGAAGTCGTCGGCGTCAATGAAGGGAGCGATCCGCTCGAGAGCATCAAGGTGTCGGCCGAGTTCGACGAGAGGGTCTTTGACGCGGCGTTTGGGAGCGTGAGGTTCATGGTCTGGACGGAGACGTGGCAGCGGTACATGCACTGGAAGCGGAGTTCGGGGAGTGACATGGGCGATTAGAGAGGGATGATCGCCCGTGGGGGGTGGGGGCATGGATTTGGGCATGGACATGGGCATGGGAATGGGAATGGGTATGGGGGAAGGATGATTCTACGGTCCACGAATCTCCGGGGACATAAACCATCGGGCGCGGGCGAGGGATGCATGCGAACAATGCCATCTAAAAACCCATACATACGTACATTCTTGCTCTCTCTCTCGCAACGCCGCGGTGCGGTTCGCGGAGAGGGAACATACATAGTAGAATAATCTGATCAAAAGACGCCCCCCTTCCTCCTCTCCTTTCTTCCATTCTCCATCCCTTTCACTCTTCGTTTCATTTCATTTCATCCCCTCGACTCAAATCTCATACCTACTACCTATGAGAAAAAAAAAAAAAAAAACACCCTCATCTGCCCCGGAGGCGAGAAATGAACTTGTCTCGACGGTATCGCGATAAATGCTATTTTTAATTTTACTTTTTCGAATAATGAGTTGTTATTTGCCAAAACTCCAATCAATCAATCGGTGACGGCGCGGTCGGCGAATTGATTTTTCTTGGGAGGCATGGATGGAGGGCTTCTACGATTGGTAGCTCGGAGGGAGTGGGAGTAGGAGGATTCGGTTCATGGTTGGTGGACGCTGTCGCTGTTGTCAGGGAGGACGGGGGGGAAGTGGGAGTAGGACTGGTACTGGGACTGGGGCGGCGGGGTGGTTGGAGGGGATGTGGGAGGGGTTGTTGTTTGGGATGTGGGAGGGGATGTGGGAGGGGATTGTAGGAGGGGATGTGGGATGGGATGTGGGAGGGGATGTGGGAGGGGATGTGACTCGGGGGGGGGGGGGGGGGGGTTTGGTTTTTCTGGTGATGAACGGGTTTGTTTGATAGGGTTTGTGATGCTTGTGCTTGTTCTTGTTCTTCTTCTTTTTCTTGTTCTTTTTGCTCTTCTTCTTTTTCTCTTCCTTTTCTTTTCTTTTTTCTCTCCTTGCCTTTTTCTTGCTTTTTTTTGCCTTTTCTTGCCTTTTCTCTTTCATCATCTTTCCCTCACTCCCTTCTCTCCTCTCCTCTCTTTCCCCTTGTTCTCCTCGTTAACGTCCATTTAATAATGTTCTTAAAGCATTTCGATTCCTTTTCTCGAACTGGACTTTTTTTTTTTAAGAAAAAAATGAACTCATGTTATTGAATTTATACATTTATTTATATTTCATCACTTTATCTTCATCTCATTCTCTGCATCTGTACTTTATATAATTTCATCCCCATTTTCGATCTTCGATTTCAATTTCCAATATTTCAATGAGTGAGTGAATTGAGTGTATAATTCTTCAAAAAAAAGACCGAAACAGGCTATTGTGCTCTCTACCTCTACCATTTACGATCATAAAGACGCCGAGGGAGGCGTGTTTGGGCATCGTTCTATAGGTGTTTGAAACGATAATGATGATCAATTGATCGATTGAGTGAGTGAGGGAGTGATGACTATTTATCCTAACCCCGCCTTGTCGCTTCAGCCTTTGAACGAAACGATTTGGGCAGGAGGTTGTATCAAAGCGTTCGCTTTACGCCATAGGCGTTGAACTTCTTTCTGCCATCCTCACCCCCAACAGCGCCTCTAGGCTCTTGAATAATCTCATCAGCTCGTGCTGCTGTGTCTCATAGCCGAATGTCCCACTCCCACTCCTTCTGCCACTCCCACTCCCACTCCCACTCCCACTCCCACTCCCACTCCCACTCCCACTCC
>WOGZ01000331.1:0-35560 GCA_009733775.1 Alectoria sarmentosa
TTATATATATAAACGATTTTTAAATAATTATATATAAATTAATCGTGTATTTTTTGAATAATAATCGTGTATATAAATTTAAATATTTATAAGCGATTTTTATAATAAAAAATATCGTTTATAATAGCGCATTTATTAAATGTGATATCTCTTAATTTCTTTTTATCATTAATGATTATTTCGCGTATTTCGTTATATTCGTTATCGACTTTATTTATTTCGAACATTTTATAATAAAAAGAATTATTGATAATATTGATCTCGAATTCGATATTATCGAGATTTAAATGATTTAATATAAAAATGATTTGATGTTGTTGTTTGAGTCGTTCATTAATAAGATTAATAAATTTATATTCAATTATTTGAATAAAAGCATTAATTTTGAAATTTTGTGATCTCGAACGATAAATGATTTTAATGTTATATTCGAATAATATATTAAAATATTTAATTTAATAACGATTCAAGTCACGTTTTTTAATAAAGTATATAAGATTTTTGTGATTCGTGAATATTTTAATCGAAATGTTAATATATTTCAATTTAAATCGTTAATGTTTTAAATATTAAATAATAATAAATAATTTCTTATCGTAGATTTAATAATTGCATTCGATCGAAGTTAGGTTTTTGTTATAAAAATTTATTGAATATAATATTTTCTCATCGTTATATTATGATAATATTTTTTCGTTAACATAATCGAAAGAATTCGTTTTTAGAATTGTTTTTTTAAATTTATCGAAATGTCGTAAAATAAAAGCTCGTGTAACGTTAATTTTTAATTAAATAAAGACTTTTTGATAGGCGAGTAATTATTCGTAAATGACATCTTTTTTTATAAAATGAATCATCGATTTGATTATTTTCGAAAAGTTTTTTATAAATCTTTTATAAAAATTATAAAAGTCGATAAAGGTTTATATTTGCTTTAAATTTATAAATTTCATTTAATCGATGACGATTTATATTTTAATCAAATTCATTTATAATTCATCAATAAATATTAATAAATTTAAAAATTTGATTTTTTGTATATGAAGTTCGCATTTGAAAATGTTTATTTATAAATCGATTTTTCGTAACTTTTAAAGAATTAATCAAATATGTTGAACGTGTTTCTTTTTAATTTTATTGTAAATAAAAATATTATTTAAATATATTCAATAAAAGTTATTTAAATATTCGAAGAGAATATCGTTTATGTATTGTTGATAAATAATAAAATCATTTATTAATTTAAATGAAAACATTCGATATTTATATGTTTTAAAAAATGTGATAAATGTAATAAAGTTCTCGTTATTTAAATGTATTCGAAATTTATTGAAAATAACGATAATATTAAGTCGTGTAAAATATTTATAATTTTATATTTTTGTTAAAATCTTATTTATTAATGAAATAAGATATCGATTTCTTTTGATAATAACGTTCAATTTTCGATAATTTACATAAAATCGTAAACCTTCATTTAATTTTTTAATAAATAAAACAAATAAGGCGAATAAAGTGTGATTAAATATAATAAATCTTTTTTTTAAATGTTCGTTTAAATATTTCTTAACTTGTTCGAGTTTATGATTTGATAATAAATAAATTCGATTTTTAGATAACGAACTTTTATTTGCTCTCTCAGCGAATTTCAATTTGTGATTATAAAAATAATGTGAAAATAATATGTTCATTTATGATTTATTAAAAACATTCGCGTAATTATGATAATTTATAGGAAATTTATTAAGCATTTTTTGAAAAGTGAGGGTTTCAACATTATTAATTTAAGCGTTTTTCGATATATATAATTTATAATATTTTTTATATTTGATTTCGAAGTCGTATAAATATGATTTACTAATCGATATGCGATTATCTCGTTATAATTGTGATATAATTTCGAAAGATTCATTGAAAATATCGTAAATCTTATTCATTATCAAAGAAAAGAGTTTTTTTTTTTTGTTTTAAATTAAATAATAATAAATCGGTGCGTTAATTTTAACAATATTGATGAGATTAAACTTTTTAATCATTTTTTCTTTAAATATTTTAAGTGTTAATGTTGATCTTTTTTTATTTAAAATGTCTTTAAAATAATTTATATCGAAAGTATTTTTATTCGATTCATTTTTAATAATAAATTTAAAAAATCGTGTAATGATAACAAATAATGTTTTTGATAAAAACGATAAATTCTTAAATGCTAATGTTTTATTATCGTCATATTCACATTATTTAAATATAAATAATATTTTATCTTTTAACATATCGAGTACGATTTCATATTTATTTATTCATGACTTTTCGAAAATTAAATCGTGTTATTTTAACGAAATGATAAAAATAAAGCAAGATTCTTTTTTGTAATTATATATATTTAAAGTAAATAAAAGATAATAAATAATAAGTTGTTTAAACAATCGCTTATTATAATTTTATAATAATTTTGATTTGAAAAGAAAATAAAATTCGATTTATAAACGTTTATATATTTCGAATATAATAATTTTATTAATAACGATATAAACTTCGATGTATTCGCAATTTATAAAAAAATTCGTAACTATCATATATCGATTTTATAATAATAACGTAATTGTTATTCGAAAGAGACGACGTGTTAAAGAATCATTTAAAATATTCGTTAAACACATATTTGTATTATTTTTTATCGTGATTTTAAAAGAGATTAATCTTTTCTCGAATCATTCGAAAAGTTTTATAAATTATCGTTATCGTTATTATTCATTTTTATAGCATGCACTCGAACAATTTTTTTATTCGATTGAAAATAATTACGTTTAATGTGTTCAGCTTGATTGTAATTATAATATATAAGTTTTTTAATATCGATTTCGATTTTAACTTTGATAAATGAAATCGATGTAATGAATTTTATAAATGTTATTATAATGTAAATAATTTTCGTTATTGTTAAAATAATTGATTTTTTTATAAAAAATACAATTTTAAATATGAATATCTTAAACTTTTTTTCATATTCAGCACGTTAAATGTTATTCAATTTTCATAAATATTTTTTGATAAATGTTAATTAGTTAAAATCTTTATATGCGTTTTAATTCTTTTATAAATCTTCACGAATCTTCAAACGTAAATGTCATATTATATTGTTTTTATTTTTATTAATAACTTAATCAAGTCGAATAAAATCGACGTAAAATTTTATAAAAGATATGTTATTTTGTTAAAGTGAGTTATATTAACGTTTCGCATTGTTTTATCAATCAAAATTTTCGTGAATGTTAATTAAATCATTTATTATTTCTTTATAAAATTGATATGAATTTGAATAATTTCTCAATTAACGTTTTATGATCTATTTTGAAGCTTTTTTTTTTAATTTAAAAATGATATAAGCTAACTTAAATTTAATAATAAAATATTAATTATAATTAATAATAAATTTGTGATTTATTTTAAAAGATTAATCGTTTTATATAAGATTTTTTTCATTCGTAAAGATAAAAAAAGTTAAATAATTTGAAAGATTTATTCTTTTTTAATATAAGTCGATTTTTGAATATATTATAAAAAAGTTCATTCTTTGAATTCTTTTTTAATGATTAATATTTTATTGTATTAATTTTTCGTTATAATTATGTTATTTACTTTTATTAATTATAAACGATATTATTCGCTTACTCAATTATAAATTTAAATTAATATAAAAAATTTATGATCTCGTTTTTGTTGATAATAATTTTATAAAAACGAATTGAAAATTCGCGAAAGTCGTTTCGTTTAAAACGAAGTTGATTTAATATATTAAAAAACTTTTTAAATATAGCTTTCGCTCAATGTAATAATTGCTTATTAATAAAAATGTATTATAAATTCGATTTATGTTGTTGAGAGAGGTTTTCAAATATAACTGAAATACGATGTGATTTGGTTTTATTTAAGAGATTTTGAATATGATTTATTTATTTTATTTCGATAAAGGTTATCGATAAAGAAGAAAACAAAAAAAAAAAAAAAAAAGATTTAAACATTTCGAAAAATGTAATATTAAGAAATATTGTGATAAAGAAAAGTTTTAATATTTTTCACTTGATATATTTGATAATTTTCGTATAATAAAGAAATTTAATTTAATATATAAAAAATAATAAAGAGTGTTATTTAATCGTTTATTCATTTATTAAACTTTTATGATAATAATTTTCATTAAATAACGTCTTTTCAATTTCGCCATTTATGTAAAAAATATTTATTATATCGTTATCGATTTCGTGCGAGAAAACTTGATAATGCGAAATGAAAAAGAAATTTTTTGAAAGGTTATAAAATCGTGGTTTTTTATTCGATAATAATGTCGTGAAAGATTTAAATACCTTTAATAATGATTTTTTGAACGATATAATCGATGTTATTTTAACTTAAATTATATAAAAATGATATATGATTATTTCTTTCAATTCGTTAATTAAACGAATGTTTTAATATCTTTTTTATATTCGTTATTATTGATAAAACGAATCGTTATCTCGATGCGAATTATTTGAATTTCAATTATTATAAATGATTTAATTTAAAGATACGATATTTTAATAATTTTTATATTTTAATAAAGTCTCTATCAGCACGATTTTTTGAATTCGTTAATTAATATAAATAAAGTAAGTGAAATAACTTAGTTGTAATGTTAAAATTAATATAAAGTTATATTATATAAGTGTATTAAATAAGACAATTAAGTGAGAAGAAAATATATATATAAAAAAAACATTTATATAAAAACAAATGTTTTTATCAAGACACGCTAAGTTCAATCGAGTAATGTTAAAGAAATGTGATATTAAAGAAAAGTTAACTTTATTAAAAATGTAAAATACGCTCATAATAAAGATTATTAATGTTGTTTAAACTCATTTATTAAATAATAAACTCGCTTATATTGATAATACGAAAAACTTATGTGAATCATATGAGTTCGGCAAATGATTATAAAAATAGTATTTTTAAGTTCGTCACTTTTCGATATAAAACTTATAAGAATTCGATAATTGTCTGAGTTCGATTTCGGAGCCTCTTTATTTTATATAAATTAAATCATAATCGCCTTTATGCTTTTCTTTTTATGTTATTTAAATACGATTATTATCATAATTATAACCGTAATTTATTATTATTAAAACTATTCGACTATTAATTATTTCGCTTCACAATTTATTTTTATAATAAATTATAAACTCGATTAATTTATTTATTAAATAATTATATTATTGTTTTAATAAAACGAGATATAATATTCGTCGATCGAGAAACGACGTTATCAAACTTTTACATCATTAAATAAAATTTAAATTTATCAGATAAAAAGCTTATAGCATTTATTAAAAAAAATAAAAATAAAATATTGAAAATCGATTTAAACGATTTAAACAAATCGTTATTAAAGCATTTATATATTAAGCTATTTATTTTAAAAACCTATAATCATAATAATTAAATTTAAATTTATAAAATGTTTTTTATAAAGCGTGATATATGAGGCATTATAAAAGATATTAAAAAATGCTTAAACGATGATAAAAAAACACAATTAAATGCTTATAAATTATTAAATAATTATTATATTAATTATTAATGTGAAAAAAACGCAATAAAGTTATGTGAATAATATAAATTTATTCAAAAACGTATAAAACGAATTGAAACGATTTCATAAAATGAATAACAAAAAACGTTTATTATTTATATTATAACGATTTTTCGATTATATCAAAGATAGCGATAAATTAATTAATAAAATAATAATAATTTTAAAGTAATTAAGCGATGAAATTTATAATTTTATATTAAATGTAAAGTTATCGAATATATATTATATAATTATAATCGTGAATATATATTAAAAAAACGAATACGATATAACGAAACACATTTTAAATCAAATCGATATTTTTATTATAACATTAATCTTAAAACAATTTCGAATGATAAAATAAAATATTAAACGCAAAGACAATTTAAACATTATTAATATAAAAAAAAATTATGATAACAAACAAGATCAAAGAGATCGCTCGAAAAACAATAATCTCGTAAACGTTAAATGCTTTAAATGTGATATAAAAAAATCATTACAAATCGAATTACTTTAATTTCAAAAAAGAAGAGAAAGAAACGAACAAAATTAATATCTCACGATCAAAAAATGATTATAAAATTTTCAATAAATTCACAATTCGCCTTTTTAAATAAAAAAACAAAGTCGCTATTATAGCGAAAAAAGAGAATAATAATATAAAAAATATATCTCGCAAAAAACGTGTTTAAATAATTACACATTATAAACATATCACGAAAATTCTCAAATAAATCATCGACTCGAAAATCACATATTATATAATATTTAAAAGAACTTATTCGTTAATATAATTCACTATAATGAAATAATGAAATTCGATAATTAAAACGAATTATTATATAAAATTATAAACGATATTCGTATATGAGTTGATCGTTAAACACAAATTTTGAAGAATATATTTTATATATCGAATATAAAAGTCAATCTACTATCTATTATCGCTTTTAATAAACGTAAATTTTTAATATATTTCGATAATCAAATAATACGAATTATTAATAAAAAAAATGAATAATATCGTCACTTTTAATTATGTGAAAAATAATCTTTACGAATTAATTGATTGCAACTTTAATAAAACATTTATATCGATTAATCGAATAATCGCAATCATTACGAAGATTTTATTTAAACGTAAATATTTTTTTTTTATAACATTCGAGCTGATATATCAACGATTTGATTATTTAAAAATATATAAATTGAAAAATTTACATTTTCATGCTTATGAAATAAATCGATTTAAGATTTTAAAAGATTTTAATTGCGACGTGTGTGATGTTATAAAGATAATTAAAATTATTAATAAAAAACCTCGTATAAAGATTACGATATTAATAACAAAAATATATATCGACTTTTAAGATAAATTTTTTATCGATAACATCAAAAGAGAATATATATATTTCGTATCGTTTATTAATAAAATAATTAAATAAACGATAATATAATCTATCGCATTTAAAATCGAAATTCATAATTTTTTGATTCACGAGATTAAATATATATTAATTAAAAATAAGAAATCGATAATATACATTCGTATTAATAATGCATTAAAATATAAGATCATCAAAAAGAAATTACGCGATATAAATGTTTATATAAAGTTTATCTTTATTTATATCGCATATCAAAATAAAATTTCGAAAAAATTCAATAAAACGATAATTACGATAATTAAAACAATATTTATACAATCGAAATTATTATTATTTTTTTAAACAAAAGCGATAATATACGCGTGTCACATTTATAATAAACTTTTTAATAAAAAAAGTAAATCATTTAAAAAATAATAAACAAAAATAATATTAAATTTTAATAATGAAAAGATACTTGAATACGTGTATAAAATGTTTTTATTTAAAAAATAACGACGAAGCAAGCTATATAGCGTGAATAATTTGAAAATATATATTAAATATTATTTAAAAATTCAATATTATGTTTAAAAGTCTAATAAAAACCGATTCGAATAATTTACGAATGTGATTTTTTACGAACATCGAAAAGGCTTAAAATTGTTATTTGAAAATTTATTTTCGAAATTCGATTTCGTGCGTGTAAAGATAGCATTTATATTATTTAATAATAACGATATTATTAATAATATCGTCGAAATAATGAATAAATATATATTTAACGATAACGATGATTAAAAGAATAATAAAGTCTCAATTAATAACATCACATCGTCGTTAACAAATAAATAAAATAACGATTTAAAAAAAATTATATCAAAAGGAGATTCTCATTAAGCAATTTTCAATCATCATAAAAAAGATTCGCAATCTCGTTTATTAAATAATAATAATAAGAGATTTTTTTTTTCGCAATTAATGAGATCTCGAAGGTTTTAAATATTATTTTAAATAAAAATCGAATAATCGAAATTTCGACTTTTTAAATCGAATTTAACTCGATTTTAAATGCTATTATTATAAACTCAACATTTATTCTCATATTAAAAAATAATATACGACGCTTTATAAAGCTTATAATTACATTTATCAAATTATCGCGTATTTATAAAACGAATAATCGTATAAAATTCGATGAAATCTTTAATTTTAAAAATTAAACACACATCGCATAATATCGAGTTTACGATTTATAAAAAAGTTATTAACGAATTTAATACGTTTAAATGAAAATTTGTTATCATTAAATAAATTATCGATTTAATAATTAATGATACTTGAAAGCTCAATAATTTATTTATCGAACGTAAACTTATTAATTATAAATGAGTGTTTAAGATTAAATATAATTTCGATAAAATTATC
The DNA here is from genome assembly GCA_009733775.1 of Alectoria sarmentosa. Classification (NCBI taxonomy): domain Eukaryota; kingdom Fungi; phylum Ascomycota; class Lecanoromycetes; order Lecanorales; family Parmeliaceae; genus Alectoria; species Alectoria sarmentosa. The sequence continues at coordinate 8,413 of WOGZ01000331.1, forward strand.
GATTAATATAAAATAAAACTAATTGCTCGAGAATATTCATAAATGAAAAAAATAAATTACGACGAAACGTTCGCATTTATTTTCAAATTTGAATTATTGAAATTATTATTCGCTTTAACAATCTATATAAATTTATCAATTTATTAAATAAACGTTAATAACGCGTATTTTAACAACGATTTATATAACGAAATTTATATAATAATATTATTTAAATATTTAAATGCTATTAATAATAAAGTGCTTCGCTTATTAAAAAAATAATACGATTTCAAACAATTAATTTATATTTGAAATATAAAATTCGAAAAAATCATCATTAAAATAAGATTTAAATCTATATTTTCGAATAAATGTATTTATATTCGAATCACAAACTCAGAGCTAATTATCATCGCCCTTAATATTAACGATATTTTTATTTTTATTATAATCGAAATTTTAATAAACATTATTAAAAACAATATTAAAACATTTTTCAAAATAAAAGATTTTGATTTAATTAATAAGATACTCGATATTTAAATATATCATATTATTATTATCTTAATTTTTGATTAATTATAATACGTCAAAAAGATTTTTCACGAATATAAAATGAAATAATGCATTTCGATTGTTACATTATTCGATAAATACGAAATAATCGAAATTACGCGTTTTAATAAAAAACGCATTAATTAATTAAATTATTAAAAACGCATTAAAAATCTTATATATCTTATAATTAATATACGATTTAACTTAATTTTTGCGATTGATAAATTAAATTAATTTTATCATAATTTTATTATGCGTTATTTAAATGTAATTAATCGAATATTTAAATATATCGTCGATATTATTAAATATAATTTACGATTTCATAAAAAAAAAACCCTTATCGCTTATTCAAATTCGATTTATAATAACGATAAAACGAATAAAAAATTCATTTATAAATATATTTTATTACGAAATTAAGCGACTTATATTTGAAATAATAAAAAATAAAGAAATGTTATTACATTTATTATTAAAATTAAATACATTATTTTTATTAAAATTATTAAGATAATCATATAAATTATATAATAACTTTAAAAATTATATTTTCGAACTTTTGAAAACGATTCGATTCGTTTATTCGATAATAACAAAAATTAATTTATTCTCGTTAAAAATTTTAAATATTATTAACGCATTAAACATATCGATATTCAATATTATTACGTATAAAAAATCTTAATCAATAATGAAATTATCATAGATTTCGTATTTATAAACGATTAAATCGCAGATATATTCATTAAATCTTTAATTAAATAAATCTTTAAACGATGTAAGCGATTAATGAATGTGTATAATCTTCATTAATCAAAATAAGCGAATTCATGAAGAGGGAATGTCGTTTGAACTCACTCATTAGATAATAGACTCGCTTATATCGGTGATATGAAGGACCCATATAAATCATATGGGTTCGGCAAATGATCATGGGAGTAATACCCCTGAGTTCGCCACATTTCGGTATGGAACCCATAGGAATTCGGTAGTTGTTTGGGTCCGATTTCGGGGCCCCTTTGTCCTATATAGACTGGATCATGGCCGCCTCCATGCTTTTCTCTTTATGCTGTTTAGACACGATCATTACCATAGTCATAGTCATAATTTACTACTATTGAGACTACTCGGCTACTAGTTATTCCGCTCCGCAATCTGTTCTCGCAACAGTTAGCATCTGAGGCAAAAGACAACCCGTACGACTGATCTTGTCTCGTGTACTTTCTTTTTGACGCGAAAATAATCATGTCCCTTCGAAGAGTCCATCCAGTTGACCACGGCTGGTCCTTCAAACAAGCAGATGATCCCTCGTCCAGATTTCTGCCAGTGGCTCAATTTCCAACAAACGTGCACTTAGACCTTCTTCATCACGGCCTCATTCCGGACCCCAACATTGGGAAGAATGAAGAGGCCGTTCAATGGGTTGGAGAGAAGTCATGGGTATACAAAACCGACTTCCCAACACCCGGACTGTCAGCAGCGAAAGCGGTACTAGCATTCGATGGTCTAGATACGTATGCTACCGTAGTACTCAACGGGGTGAAGATTCTGGAAACCGAAAATATGTTCATTCCTGAACGGGTTGATGTCACAGATCTCCTTTCTGCGCACGAGTCAAATGTTCTCGAGATCACTTTCGACAGCACCTACTTGATTGGAAAGAAACTCGTCGAGAAATATCCAGATCACTATTGGGGGTGCTGGAATGGCGATCCCAGTAGGTTGGCGGTGAGGAAAGCTCAGTATCATTATGTAACGTAATCCTTTGCTGCTAAGTTTGTAGAGACTGTAGTTGACCCTTTCAGGGCTGGGATTGGGGTCCTGCTTTACTCACTTGTGGCCCTTGGAGACCAATCTCTCTGGAAATTTATACTGCCCGCATTTCAGATTTGTTTTTCACAACCCATGTTTGCAAGTCGTTGAAAACAGCCGAGATTGTGGCAAAAGTTGAGGTTGAAGGCGAGGTAGATGAAGTGGTCTTCGACATTTTATACGACGGGGAGAGGGTTGCTCAAGAAGTCGTCGTCGTAGAAAATGGCGTTGCGATTGCCACGCTCAGAACCCAGAATGCAAAGCTTTGGTATCCTCACCCCTATGGTGAACAACCTTTGTACCTTCTCAATGCTACGTTGCTATACAAGAAGACCGCTTTGGATGAATCTCAGAAACGTTTTGGTCTGAAAAGATGTGAGGTTGTTCAGCATAAGCTCGAAGATGCTCCTGGAACCTCCTTCTACTTCGAAATAAACAATATTCCAATATTCTGTGGTGGCAGCAATTGGATACCAGCAGACAGTTTCATCCCGAGAATCACTGCGCAAAAGTACCACGACTGGGTAAAAATGGCCGTCGAAGGCAACCAAGTCATGCTCCGTGTGTGGGGTGGCGGTATCTACGAAGAACAGGCGTTCTACGATGCATGTGACGAGATGGGCATGCTTGTCTGGCAAGACTTTCTTTTCGCGTGTGGTAATTATCCGGCGCATGACGAGTTTCTCGATCTCGTGGAGCGAGAAGCAACGGCCAACGTCAAGCTCCTGCGGCATCATCCCTCTATCGTTCTCTGGGCAGGCAATAACGAAGATTATCAATACCGCGAAACCGAAAACCTGGACTATAACCCTCACGATCACGATCCCGAAAGCTGGCTCCGCAGCACCTTTCCAGCCCGTTACATCTACGAAAAGATCCTCGCAGACGTCACCTCCTCCCTCATCCCCGATACATATTACCACTTCGGCTCCCCTTACGGCGGCAAAACCACCGCCGATTCGACAGTCGGCGACATCCACCAATGGAACGTCTGGCATGGTACTCAGCAACCGTACCAGAAATGTCCCTCCCTAAGCGGCCGCCTCGTCACCGAATTCGGCATGCAAGGCCTCCCCTCCATCGACACCATCGACAGCTTCCTTCCCCATGGCAAAGATGACCGAGACCGCTACGCCCTCTCCTCAACCCTCGACTTCCACAACAAAGCAGACGGCCACGCCCGCCGCTTGGCCATGTACATGGACGAGAACATCCGCTATACCTTCGAGCCGTTGGAGCAATATGTGTATTGCACCCAACTCATGCAGGCCGAATGCGTAGCCACGGCGTACCGGTCTTGGAAGCGTAACTGGAAAGGACCGAAAAAGGAAGAGTGCGCGGGAGCGTTGGTGTGGCAATTGAATGATTGCTGGCCCGGCACGAGCTGGGCCGTTGCGGACTGTGACTTGAGGCCCAAGTTGGCTTATTACGCTGTCAAGCGGGAGTTGCAGCCCATAACCATTGGACTCCAGCGGATTGTGGAGACCATACCCGCGGACAAATACACTCGCGCTTATATTAAAACAGTGCGTAAGATTGAGATGTGGGCAGTCAATCTTTCTCTGGAAACGCACGATGTCGATGTTACCATCCACAGCCATGACCTGACCACAAACAAACGAACAGCCATCACAAGCCAGCCTAAGCACATAAAGCTCCCGCCAAACCGCAGCACGGAGATTACTATCTTTGAAATTCCAGTCTCGGTCAAAGACAGCGAGGAAGCAAACCAAACAGTCATAGCCGCCTATCTGCACGACAAGTTCGGCCAGCAGCTCGCAAGGGCAGTCAACTGGCCCGAACCCCTCAAATGGGTACACATGCCGAAGCCTGAAAGAATTAGCACCATATTAGTCGGCAGCGAGCCTGAAGGGGAGGACAAGCCGAGCGCGATCGTCTTGTCTGCGGATGTATGTGTGAAGGCCGTGCAGCTGGAGGCCAAGGATAGGGAGAGAGGGGAGAGGATCGTGTTTGAAGATAATGGGGTTGATGTTGTGGCGGGAGAGGAAGTGAGGGTGGGGGTTCGGGGGTTGGGGTGGGACGATGGGGGAAGGTTGGGCGTCAGGTATCTGGATATGGAAAGGGCTTAATGGGATAGGCGAGCGGATTGGAAGTCGGACTGCGTTCATGGGTCAAGCGCGTCTTTGTCATGTCCAAACTATTCGTTTTTCCCTACGATTTCATCACTGTGACAATCGATCTGAGATTGCTGCCGTTGGAGGGGGTAAACCAGAACATGAGCGACGGTTGGTATCGATGCCGACAACAATGCAACGAAGAGATGACCACTTCCAACCCAGTGGAGTGTCCACAGAGCACAAAGGCTTGAAGGAAGGAACTACCTCCATCTAGTCCAAGAACCGGCTGGTAGGAACGAGAGAAAGCTGGTTAGATAGTCTAGTCATCGGCACGTTTGCAAAATACCTTACCTACTACGCGTGATGGACCAAAAAATTCCTGAACGTTATATACAGACCGTCCCTGCAGAAGGTTTATTCGCAGTGAGATCGTGCCATGTCCTAACGCCCTCCTTGTTCCCCCTCGACTAATTTTGAACAGCCTGGCTCTTTTCGCCGGAAAATGTTAGTGACTAAGGTTCTCGGGGAGGCCGGAACAGTCGTAGATTCAGTCGTTGAACGATCACTCTCATGCGCAAGGTCCGGACTTTCTTCCACCATTGGCAAAGCGATGTTACGCACCCCTAGAGCTATGGTGGAAATTGAGGTATGCAGCGCCGGAAGGTACTTGATATGGTGCTTGAAATGATTGTATACTTTTCCAGACTGCACTACCTGTTTCATATCCCAGCGCGGAACTTCACGTGGAACATGCTTGAGTCCGGCACGAATATATTCCCGCCCGGCATACTGGCATTCCCTAGACCCAAGTTTTCCAGGGGTGACCGTCCCAAGTCTTCAATAAGTTGGGTATGTTCTGGGGTTTCCCTCCATTTGAGGTGATCGTCGACACTCGCATATCCAAAGACTCCATGGAGAGCAATCGACTCTCCATCGGGAGCCGCGTCGCCGGCGTTCTTCGTATCAAACACTGCACAATGGTCAAATTCAAAGAGTTTAAGTAAGTCTGTCGAATCACATGGCAGAATCGATCTCACCCCAGCCGATAGCACCTCCCGAGCTTTTGCCGACGGTCATTACGGGATGCGTGTCATCAATTACATCGTCTTCGATTAAGGTCTTCGCGTCTTCCCGGGCGTCGTTTGGCACTGCATAGAAGGCAACTTCAGTCACTGGTGCTGCAAGAGCCGCGGTGGCGTCAGAGGTAAAGCGGGTATACACTGAATCTGATTCAGCTCCACAAGTCAGAAGTACAACGAGGAAGGTCAGACTGGTAAGAGGTGCCGCCACTTCAACATCAAACACATGACCCATGCTAGCAACAAATGGATTATGTTCTTCGGAATTGACGAAAGCACTGTTGTACTCGAAAGATGCCCAATCTAGAATACATATACTAACGATTAGACAAGATGGCTACGGCCAGAGTTCGGGCCCCTAGGGATCGTTCAGACATGACATTACCGATGGACCAAACAAAGATTCGTGGATCTTCGACTTGATGACCCTATACCTTTTTTCAGCTTATGCATCGAGAGAGCTAAGTGGAGACCAATCACCCAAAATTGACGTATGAATCCTTGTCGAAACTTGACGGTGTCGGTCAGCTGGATGAATGCTTGTACTGCTGGGTTGCCGCTGGCACCGGTGCCCGATGCCACATTTTCGAGGTTGACGCCCTCTTTCAGATGAAGTATTATAGTCTCGGTGACGACTTGAGATAGGGGCATATTCAACTCGTTGTCGCCGGCAGCTCTTTGGTCTGCTGCTAGGACAAATTTTTGATGACGCTGACGGCCAAGCGGCAGCTTCCGCTATCTTACGCTAGTCCAGGAAAGTTTTCTCTCCATCCCAACTCTGGATTCTTTCACTCACTTTTCCAACACAAGATGTCTATTCCACGCCTCACCTTCCTCTACCCTCACCTCTTCAATCCGGCACGAGTTCAGAAGACTGCTCTCGCCTTGAAGCCCCTGCATGCCTCCCAACCGCCCTTCCAAAAAGCAGGCATCAGCACTACGCGACCCAACAATCAAGAAACCTACGCCCAACGCTATGGCACGGCCGCCGAACCTCAACCACCCCTCAGCATGCCCTCGAAACCCCAAGAAGGGGGCTCCCTAGCTGGTGCCATTGAAAGGGAAGTAAAAAGCGACACGAAACCCGAGCAGAAAGAGCTCGAAGCCCCTCCCCCCAAAGAACCCGAGAAGAAGGCCGCGTCAGACACCAAGGACAAGGACAAACCAGACAGCTCCCGTGACGCCGCCATCACCGCCACGATGCGCGACCCATCCACCCGTGCCACCGAGCTCGACGCCTCTGAGTCTCACCCTAAACAACCGTCCCCCGAGTCCCTCAGCGATAACAAAGCCCGCACCGCCAAGCCGCTTGAAACGGTCCTGCAAATGGGCCCCCCGGAGGCAGAGAAGCAGGAAGAGCATAAAGCGCCGCATCTGCAGGCGCCACCCTACCTGCACCATTTCGATACGTTCACGCTCGTGAGGGATCTGGAGCGGGGTGGGTTCAGCGAGGAGCAGAGTGTAACGATTATGAAGGCTGTAAGGGGGCAGTTGGCGGTGAATTTGGATGTGGCGAAGGAAGGGTTGGTGTCGAAGTCTGATATCGAAAACGTACTGTCCCTTTTCCGACCAAAATAACGCCATCTCTACATATGTTCCTACCCAGCCCAAGGCTTATACCCTCGCTAACAATCTCAATGAATATAGGAGAACTACCTCTTCCGCGCCGCCTGCTCCGAACTCCGCACCGAAATCCTCAACGCCCGCAAATCCTCCTCTACCCACACCCGCACCCAACTCTCCCACCTCCAACACACCTACGACATCCTCTCCCAGCGCGTCTCCCAAGAAGCGTTGAGCCTCAAAGACGACCTCCGAGGCATGCTCAACGACCGCCGCATGGCCGTGCGCATGCAATCTCAGACCCGCGATGGAGAGATTAGCGAGTTGAATTACAAAATCAGTGTTGTGCTTGGGTCAGAGCAGAAGAGCGAGGTGGAGGGCCTGAGGTGGGTGTTGACGAGGAGGGCGGCGATGGCGATTGGGATGATGGCGGTTTTGATACTGGGGACTTTGAGGTATGGCAGTTATAAGATGCATGAGAGGGAAATTGAGGAGAAGAAGAAAGGGCCTGGTTCGCAGAGTTCTGGGACGGGGACGAGTGGTGCGAGTGGTGGGGTAGGGTTTACGGTGTCCAGTCGGGAGATGGGGACGCAGACGGAGGAGAAAGGGGGGATGGGGGATAAAAGTGAGAATGTTGGGTATGTGTCCTTGGGATAGAGAAAATAGGCATGGAAGGTGAAGCACCGGTGATACAATTTTGGACGACTACGCAGCGTATATACCCTATCCATTCAACTGGAAGCCTATTCCCACCGAACGCAGTCCAATGGCGAGGACCTTCCCATACCGACACTTCGCTAAAACGTGCCCAAATAAGATGTACACGGCAAACAGACTACTGCCCAACCATGAAACAAACAAGCTACCTGTTGCCAATTCATCATCCTCCAAAATTTAACTTCAGTGCAATACTGGGCTCCGTCTCTCCAGTGCTGTCCCTATTCCCTCCAGTGCCTCTCCCTGCTACGCCACCTTCCCGAATGACCGTCTCCATGAACGTTCTTTGTCCGGCGCTCATCTTAGCCACCACGCCCCGGAAAGTAGGCGTCAGATTGCCACCTGCCAGTTCGAGTAGTCTTTTCGAGGTTTCGAGGTAGACAGCTTTGCCCTCAGCCGAGGCGCGGGTGAGAAGCATCGGGATGATAATGCACATTGCAGCTGAGGATGCATCGCCCGAAGTGGTTGAGACGAAAGATGTGAGAGCGTGCGCCGTGAGTGAGCGTGCATTCTCCGGGTCTGGTAGTTCTGTGTCGGCTGTGAAGCGCAGTAGGTGTGGGAGGAGGTATCGTGCGATTGATTCGTCCGTCTCGTTTTTGGGGCTGACCATGAGGAGAGAGCGAAGGCAACTTGCAACGACCTTGGCAACACCGAGATCCTGGAGGCAGCCGAGCATCTCATCCAAGATACGTATGATGAGAACATCATTGGGGGCCAGAGAGCGAGATGCGTTGGTGAGAAGTATGGTGCTGGCGAGAAGTGTGTTCTTGGCGCACGAAAGCGAGGTTTCTGATTCGCGGCGTTGAGCGATTGAGAGAATCGAAAGAAATCGATATAGACAGCTACGGACCAGATCAGAGCTGGCTCCTGAGGTAGAAGCGTTTGCAATGGTTTGAAGGAAACGTTTGAAGACCGGAAAGGCTTGGGGGACTACGTTGGCCTGACACGCGCCGGTGCTGAGGATAGTGGCAAATATGTGAAGGATGCTGGCGTGGAGATCGGTTTTGATGACGGAGGGAAATATCTCGGAAGCGTCCACCAGAGCTTCTAGGGACGTCTGGATCACCGACACTGCTTCATCAGGGAGTTGGGGCCTGGCTGAAGGGTTGCGCTCTGCGAGATTTGGCAACACGCCTGCAAGGACCAGAACGATGATTCTTGTCAACTCAAAGAGCTGCTCGATATCATCTGATAGATGCTCTCCGCTGTCACCTTCCCCTCTCGCAGATGGATGTGTGAGGCACAAGTTCCTTGCAATATCGACAATCACGAGTTGGACATCGAGGCCCTCAGTGAGGGCCAGTCGATCAAAGAGCTCCATCGTTTCAGCAAATACGGCGTCTTGGAATACTGCATTGCCAGAGACAGATGGCTGAAGGATCCTTTTGAGCGCCGAAAGAACCTCTAGAGTCTGCCCTTCCGAACCGCTACCTGGCCTAGTGGTCAATGCTTCGACCACTATACCGAAAAGAACGAAGAAGAAGGCGGCGGGCTCGTCGCGGTAGTCGATGTCAAGCTTTGTGGCCACAGCACCGTCGGTCTTGGGAGCGCTTGATTTGCCATCCAGGGCGTCAAAAACAAAGTCGCTGTCTTGATCAATCAGACTGGCAATAGCGTCGACAAGCTTAAGCCATGAGTCTTGGTAGAACTGTCTCATTCATCAGCAAAAAGTCTACCGAGTAAGTGGATGAATCTCGGCCTACCTTGAGCAGTGTCTGCCGATTGAGCGCGGCATATATCATATCAAGACTTTCGTCTGGTCTGACCGGTCCCATGGAACTAGATATGTCTGGCTCAAATCTCAAGCGCGCAAATTCCTGCAATGATGAAAGCCACAGCGGAGCAAGCTTGGCTACATGTGGCTGCATTACTCTCACGAGGTATTCTTGTTCGGTACTGGCGACTTGTAACTCAGCCCACGCAGACAATACTGCCATTCTGACCATGGTTTGTGCATTCGGACTGAGACCACGCAATTCGCCAATCGCAGAGTCCTGAGTATCATCTGCTCTTCATTAGCGAAGACCTTCGCAATACAGCTGTTAACTTACCTGTGAAGCTTTCTAATGCTGTCACTAACAGCTTTAGGATCCTACCCATCCGGTCGACATCCGTAACTAGGCCAGTAGCAATGAAGGTTGCACAGACGTCTACTGCTGCTGAAGCGAGATCAGGGGATGAGTCTGCACCAAAAGCAGGTGTCAATGCGGAGCTAACTTGGGCTTGGTACTGTTCGAGTAGAAGAGACTCGGAAAAATCAGGATCTGGCATGGTCCCGAAGATCTGGTCGAATTAGTAATGCCCAGGGCTAGGGGTTCTTAGACCATTTGTACCTTCAGGACTTGATCGATCAGTTGCAGACCTCCAACCTGCAATTCCACGACTGAGGCTGTCGATGCTAAAAAAGCCAAACGGATCACCTCTGCAAGCTTGTTCTGTAACGCGTGACCAGCTGCTGAGTCCGTATCTGATTCCATGTCTTTCCCAATCATGGCCGCCAAGTCACTCAAACATTGCAATGCGAAGGCTCGTGTCTGCCATCTCAGCAACTCCTGCGTTGTTTCAAGCACCGGGGCGCCATTCTGGTCTTTCCCATCTACTGAGGCGAATCCAGCTACTTCCTCATCTTGCAAATCTGGCGCTGCAGACTTGGGTTCTGTGGCTTGAGCGGATTCAGGTTGAGATTTCGCCGCCATGGTAAGGACATGCTGGCAACGCGAGACCCACTTGTCGGCTTCAGTCAGGCTTGACTGACCGAGCCAAGACTGAACGAGGTTACGGATACCTTCCTCTTCGGGGCTGTCGTTCAATGCCAGCCACAGCTGATCTTCTAAACCTTCATTGGCAATCGCGAGGGTATGTTCGGCATCCCTTCGCATGAGATTGTAGAGCCCATCTACAGCCACCTTCCGGACAATGTTACTCGCAGACTCAAGGTGTTCTTGCAAACGACACACATAAGTTGTCAAATCTACATGCCCGGAGTCATAGAGGTACATGTGCTCCCAAGCGAGTAAGCACTCTGCTCGGACAACGGCCAGATCGTCTTCTACAAATTGTTTCATGAGAATGAGCATTAGTTCCCTTGCTTTGCTCATGTCTTGAAGATCAGGACCGAGGACGTTGACAAGAGAATCGATGCTGTGTGCGACTACTGTAGCGGTAGGACAATTGATTTCGGGATTGGAAGATGCTGTCAGAGCCGACTCTTCGTTGTGGCTGTCGCATGTCCATATCTGAGCTAGTAGGCCCAGTGTGCTAGAGACGTATCCTGAAAAGGTCAGGCCGGCGGAGTCAGCAACCTGAGACAGAGCTTCAATTGCACAGAAATGCACGGTCGGGTTCGGGTCGCTGCACAGAGACATCAACACTCCATGGATTTTTTTTAGATGGAAGCCTGCTGCCATTCCTCCGACTTGAGCATGTATGGACCCTAGAGCCATTGCACATCCGGCACGAGCATTGGGATCTCTGTTCGACACAATGATATCAATCAACGTATTGACCTCGTTCGCAGTGAAAGTGTTTCCGGAACTGTTGCATAGTCTCCCTATAGCCTCATAGGCAACAGACCGAATGGAACGATCCTGATCAATCACCAAGCCCTATGATGCCGTCAATACAAACATCTCAGCTCTAAAGCCGTGCTGTGTACATACTCTGAGTATTTCCTCTATGGATTTTTCGACTGTGGGATGTTTGAGATCCCCACGCTCACCGATAGTCTCTCCAACGGCGACCTTGAGTGCGCTCAATAGGGCCATAGCAGTATTGACAGCAACGGCTGCTTTTCTCCCAGGGTCTCGTTGAAGGCTCGTAGATGTCAAGAAAGTGGCCAACTGTTCTAGGACGCCTTCTTGGACTCTTGAGCTGTGGAGCGGAAACGCTGTGGCGAAGAGGACGATAGCAGAATTGACAACCTCAGTCGCCGGTGGATCTGGCAGACTTTCGGCCTGGTCCTCAGAATTGGTATAGAGGCATACCGAGTCATGTTCTTGTGCACCGCAAATAGGACCCATCAGCTAGCCACGCTTTATCAGCAGGTCAACTCGAAAGAGGAACTCAGCACATTTAGCATACCGCCTCATCAATATCTGAGAAGTCGTCACTATGACGTCGCCGACCGACATGCTGTGATCCGCTGTGCTCTCCTGGTAGTGACTTGATGAGTGGTCCGCGGACTAGACCCGTGATACCAAAGCCAGAATTGTCTGCGATCTCCCAAATACTCTCAAATGTACCTGCAGCATTCGCAATAGACGAGCCAAGGGTCCCCGGTGCATAACTTTCTGGATCTGCCAACAGCGTCACGGCGAATGTCAAGAGACTGGATTGCGTAAGAATCTCGCCACTAGCTTGGGGACTGAAGCTGATCAGTCTCGAATAACACTGGAGAACCCTCCGACGGACCATCAAAACCAGGTCTTGCATTTGCAGTGAAGAGAACAGCTTTTGGGACGCGTCGTCGATGACCTTCTTGCGTGGTAAATTATCCAGATACTCGACAGTGTTCTGTAACATGGTCGCAACTCGTTTGGCGACATCAGTTGTTATAAGTCTGCCATTGAACTCGAGGAATGAAAGTATAGATCCTAGGGTACATTCCCGAACCTGGGTTAGATACGTAATCTCTGAGGACTGCCGCTGGGTAGTATTTTCTCTTGTCAACGGCTTTGGCAGCGCATTTCGCCAAAGCAATAGGAAATGTGACAAATGGATCTTGACAAAATTTGGCCCCAGCGCCATGAGACCGCCTATCAGGATCCAAGCTACTTGAACTTGAGTACCGGCCACACGTAGCTTGGCTTTACTGCTTGATTTGAGTAAATCGATAGCGGTGGATAGCACGCGCGAGCTAATCTCGAGTGAGCTATAAAGTGGCTGCGACGGCGATATGCTCAGGACCGCGGCAAGCCCATTGGCATATCCGACGCAGCGTCGAGGTGATTGTCGACCAGTAGTCAAGACATTAAGTTCTCTGGTGACACTGTTCATGCAGATGGAAGCACAGGACAGCAGCTGTTGTGGGCATGCCATCACAAAAGCACGCAGGCAATGAGAAGCATGGATCTGTACTGTGTAATTCGGGTGCTGCAAGACCTGGACAAGAGCCTCCCGACAGCTGTCACCTAGAGAATTGAAAGCCGCCCCCAATGACTTGATAAGTGAAGCGAGAGCATCGAGAACGCCAACGAGAGCATGCTTTGACGGCTCCGGTGCTTCTTTCAGGACTTGTGGATAATTCTTGAGCACATCATTGATTAAATATCTTGCTGCGTTAAGCTGCCCAGTCTCACCAAGGATTTTAGAGCCAATGCAGTCGGCCAAGATCTTTTGCACATATCTTCGGGTCAGCAATAGTCGGTAACGATCATGGGTAATCGAGGCATTGCTCAAGAGCTCGGTCATAAGGTGATTCACAATCCGACCATAGTCCGTCTCGACGCTTGAAGATTTCAAGCCGCCAAGGACTTTAATATAGCAGTGCGCAATACCTGCTCTGAGTCTATTGCTGGTAGTTGAGCGGTGATACTGGGAAGAGAGTTGTCTGAAAATGTCCGAAAGAGAGAGTTCTAGCTTCATAGAGGTCTTCTTCGCTGAAGCAGACCCTGGCCTCGTGGTCTCCTCATCTGCCTCTTCCAAGACAGCCTGGTTCCTGGTGACTTTCTTCCGGTTCTTGACTTTGGGAGACGATTTCGATGAAGCGTCTTCCGAATAGGACTTAACAAGCGCCGAAGCGAGACAGGAAGCGGCAGCATGTCGAGCAGCAGGAGTGGAAGTCTCGCAGGCTTTCCAGATCGCAGCTTTTAAGTTTTCAAATTCGCCAGTCGTCTCAAAATAATTTGTGTAGGATATCAGATTCTGTAGACATTGACACGCTCTTGCTTGTACCAAAGTTGCCTTGTCTCCTGAAGCTGCCGCTCTTCCAGCTTTCCAAACGTCTCTTGCAATTGAGTCTTCAATTGCGCCCTTGATCATCCCAACCACATTTCCAAGAGCCCGAAATATAGCTGCCCGTAGTCCTGCATGATTTTGCGCAGGTTTCAAGAGACGAAGTAGGCTCGAGCAAACCAGATTCGAGAGATTAATCGCACTGTCCCCGGCGGCCTTATAGAGCTCTCCGAGACAATGAACGGCTGCATGCTTGTTGTGTAATTCATTCTCCCTCTTGCCTGCGTTAGCCACAGCTACAAGCTGATTCACCGAGTCGAATAGTGTCTTCCTGTTGCCTTTGCCCAATATGGTGGCGTAACATCGTCCCAGGTTATTTCGGACAGCTTTCGAGGATATTGGGGAGGATAGATTTATAACCTGGAGTGCTGCCTTGGTCAAATCGGTCTGTTGGGCACATAATGCCTCGTACTCGAGCGTGCTCGCGTAGCTCTCGAGCTCAACCGTAAAGGTGAAGAGGTAGAGATCCTGTTGCTCTGAGGGCAGGGAGTGCAACCTGGGGAGGTCGAGTCGAACCTTAGAGGGAAGTCCTCCCTTTTCTGAGTTTTCGGCATCGTCATTGAAAACTGGAGCTGTAATGCCGTTCTGGAGGGTTGACATTAGTGTTGGGTTGCGCAAAGAGATGTTGTTTATACCCTGATGCCATGTTCAATGTGGGACTCCATAGCTACGCTCCTACGTAAGGCTGATATATCATATGGACGCGACCGTGCAAAAATTTCCTTCTGCAACAACAAGTCGTCAGCAATCCTGCAAGCAGCTGTTCATGATCGGGAAAAGAATATGCAGAAGCCTCCAACTGCGGGGAAATCGGTGCTTCTCATTGACAAGCAATTTACGCTCTGGACACAATCGCTGGTCTAAGATCAAGCATGACAAGGCTAAAGTAGATGTATGTACACAGCCAACAGGAATCAGGAAAGAGGAAACGACTGACCACGCCCACTCCAGGCTTCGGTGACCAAGCAGCGTTCTGCTTTAACGCAGGAGCTCCAGCTCGCCTCAAAGCAATATGGAGCGGACCCTCAATTCAATCCTCGCCTCGCTACCGTGATCACCGCGGCCAAAAAGCAAGGATTCCCTAAAGCCTCCATCGAGAATGCAATTGCAAGAGGACAAGGCCGCTCGGCCACGGGAGCTGCCTTGGAATCCCTTACGATCGAGGCCATGGTTCCACCTTCGGTCGCTATAATCGTGGAATGTCAAACAGACTCAAAGGCACGAACTCTAAACGATATGAAATTAGCCATCAAAGACTACGGTGGGACCATGACACCTACGAGCCACATGTTCGACAGAAAGGGAAAGATTGTTTTTGAAGGATCTAAAAAATTTGGAGAAGAAGAGATATTCGATCTGGCAGTAGAGGCAGGGGCTACCGATGTTCAAGTGGATGACGACGGCAAAGTGGTCATCTCTGCCGAATCGAGTCAGACAACGGCAGTCGCGGACACTGTGGCCAAGTCCTCGGGGCTAAAGGTTGAGAGTCAGGATATCATTTGGGATCCCAAAGAGGACATGATGGTCAATGTGGCATCCCCTGAGGCTCTCGATAGCTTCTTGGGTGATTACAAACTAGACTTTCGCTTCAAAACGAAGACTGACATTTTCGACAGGTCGAATTGAAGACGACCCAAGCGTGCAAGAGGTGTACACAAATGCAAGCTAGACAGTATTGGCTGGGTGGCTGTGACTACGATGCAGCACATTTAATACACGGAATCGTTTCCGAGTTCTTGCTTGCCGTCTTCTTGCAAATCTCGCTGCGGAAGAATGTAGTGATACTAGAGACTAGATCTGGCCAGGCATGGTGGATGCTTGGCCGGCTGAAGTCTCTAAATGACTCTTTTTGTCCCCACCTGAAAAGTGGCATTTCGATCACTCGTTCTACCACTAATTTAAATTAGTTCTTCCTCGCCTCTCCTCTCACTGCTTGCTATGTATCATTGACAATCACCAATTTACACTCAAAGCTCCTATCAGTCAAATCGTGCCTGTCTGTGGTCTCCAAGAAAATTTTCACGGCTGAGCGCTGAGCATGTCTCTCATCTTGGAAGAGACACCTGACCGTCCATGGAGCATGAGACTGACGCTGCCGGGCCCAGATATGGCTCTGACTTGCCAACGAGCGCGCACGCAGCAGGAGAAGATCCACCAGGACACAGAATCAAATACCGAACACCTCGGGGGCGAGAAACCACGTGAGGTCGAGAAAGAGGTTGAAGACGACCCTTCGAGCAAAGAAGAACATGCAGAGGATATGAAATTTGCAGATGATGAAGACGATGACGGAGAGGATGGCGGAGAGGAAGGCGGAAGTAAAGAGCACGAGGACGTGCAACATGATCAGTAAGACAATCGAAAGGGTGATGATCTCGAGAACTTCAGAGGAGATCATAGCGATCACGGAAGCCACAATCGATGAAGGAACCTGAAGGAGATTTGGTGATATGCCTATGGGAAGAACTTGACGATCCTTACGGCTCTGGCTTTTGAGGTTACAGTATGGGTTGCCGTGATTGACTTGGTCCTGTGGGCGATGGTTCAGGGGTCCGAGAACGTTGCCGTGACGGTCTCCTACAAATGAACAGGGGAGAGGGGAGATGGTCAGTGATATCGGAACAACATCCTTATTCTTTCTCCAAGTAAATGGAAGTCCATGAGTTCCGCGGTCATACGAGATGCCTGTTTCTCTTCTTGTAATTAAGATGAATGTTGATCCCAAGTGTCCCGATGGAGGTTTGAACAGGCAACGGTTTTCCTCCCCTAAAAATGTGAATATCCAAGGTTTCTTGAGTTAGTTTGATCCAAAGCACCTTCTCTTGCCCTTCTTTTCCAAGATCGTGTTCTGTCACAATCTGTGTCTCTTTCTTTCTAACACCAAATATCTTCTGTGCATTTCCAAATCTCCAGCATCTGCTACACCTGGGACGATCCAATCACCACTCTGCAATCAAGCGTCAAAACAGCGGCACCGTCTGCACCAACCACTGTTCCCTCGATCCTCCAAACGCTGCGGGAACCTTCGGAGGATTCGTCATTCTTCCGGTAGCGACGCCGTGAATAAGGGGTTGCACTGTCGGAGTCTGCTAAAATTCGGCTTGCCGAGAATCAGCGACGTCCTCGACGAATTAATGCGGCGGGATTCTTGTTGCTCGGGGGCTATCAATGGAGTCGAAATGCTCCGACGTGTATCAAGAGGCACAGGTGGACTGGGAGAGGTTTCTGGGTCAAGAATAGGAGGACTCATTAGATCTCACAGCTCTCCAACTCGTGTGGATAGTGATGGCAATGACGGACTAAGGACCGTTCTGCTTTCTATCTGTATGAAAGTCTGTCTCATAGAAAAAGTAATCTGAGCTTTGAATCACGTGACCAATCGCTCTTATGTAAATCTCCTGAGGCCTTACCCATCTAACACTTTCCTTACATCACGAATGGTCGCGACCACATTTTTGAATAGCACCGATACAATCGTTCATCTTGTAGGATTTTAAAACCAACAACATAGCCCGAGGGTCGGTGACAGAAGTCCCTGCCGACTCTCTGGCGCTAGGCCTAATTCACTACTGTAAAATTATTATTTTTTAAAAAATGCATCATTATTACTGAGATATTTATTTCAAAACTTCGTTGTGAAACCCTTTCGCTTTATATATTAATCAACTCAATTTTGAATATAACAGTCTTCCTTTTCAAATCATTTCATGAGTTGTCATCTCAGGGGTTCTTGAGTAGGGCTACCGGAAGAAAGTCGGCAGGGACTTTTGTCACCGACCCTCGGCCCACCTGATCTTCCAAGCGCCGGCATCCTGTAGCCTGGCAGCCTGGCAGCCGCAACGCGTGCCGACCTTCACACGTCCCATCCAACTGTTTACCCACCATCGCCACTGCATCCACATCTCATCTGCACGTCCTTTAAAGACGGCGGAAATGCCTCAACTCGAAATCGATGACACCCGCCAGCATCTGCTTCAGGCGGGGCAGAAGGCCAAGACGCGCGCAAGCCGCTTCTGGAGTGGCTTCTCAGACTTCGCGCTGCAAGATAATGTCCTTGAGGTAGCTGTAGGTTTGATGTAAGCCATTTTGGATTCTTTGCGATCAGATATGAATCTCACGCTGTTATATTTGCTTTGCACCTTTTCTACGCTAGTATTAATATTGCGTTCTATCGCTTAGACTAGCAGCAGCCTTTACAGCCGTTGTCACATCATTTGTCTCCGACGTTTTGCTCCCGATACTCTCGCTACTGCCATTCATTGATCGCAACTTTGAAGAGAAATTCGCTGTTTTGAAGGCAGGACCTCATTATGGCAAAGGCCCAGGGCGTGGGTATAATACGATGAAATTGGCGCTGGAAGACGGAGCTGTGATCATGTCTTGGGGGTAAGCTCTCTTTCGATCTCTTCTTTCGATGAGCCGTATTCGTAGTTGCCGAGAGGGAGCAAGGTTTGCAATTCTTAGTCACGACGGATTGGGTTGATTACTCTTTCCTTCTCTAGCACCTTCGTCAACAAAATCTTCAACTTCATCGGCATCGGTATCGCGCTGTACACTGTTGCGCTTGTCTACGGGTGGGCGTCCAATGACTCTGTCATCAAACATACTGTCAAATGCAAGTACTGCAAGAAGAGGATTAGTGAGAAGGTAGGGCGCTCTTTTCCCTTCTCAGCATGGAAGCTTGTATTGACAATCATGTTTTTTAGGCACAACGCTGCGTGAATTGTACAAGCTGGCAGGACGGCAGGGAGCAGTGATTGTGATGGTCTGGAGATGATTGTGATCTCTCGTGTATGTTGGAAATGTGTAGCATTGATTTCTGTATCTGTGTACGGTCAATTTGCTGTTCAGTGAGCGCAGCATTATTTCGGTTCGATTACATCTCGTGGCTGCTTTGTGAACGACGCCATTGCCCCTAGCATCTCCACTCAAATCTGCTCAGGTTTGCTCTGATTGGCTTGGCATTGCTGCTAAGCCCAGGTCTTGCAAATGTTGTGATTTTCATTAAGAGAAGACTTTTCAGCTTCCGGCTCCCATATTCTTCGTACATCTCTCGAATAAAAAGACAAATTCCGAGGTATCCCAAGTTGCCACAGAAAGAGACCTGCTCAGCGTTTGGAAGGGAAACTCGACGCGCTCCTAATTTACTTCGAAACCATCCTGATCTCGCCAAAAGAAGAAGAGAGCATCGCAGAAACTGTGAGCACGCCTTTGGATTTATATCCGGTACATTGAGCTCTGTTCCCCCAATTTACTATTGGTATATTAATTTCACTGTCCTCTTAGACGTTCCTGACTCAACTTTGTCCGAAGTACGTCTTGCACCTACGCCCCTTCTTGTCCCTACTCAAACAAACTCGACCCCCAAACCATTGGCCAGCCACGCTCCTCCACGCTGACCATGTCATGGCCCAATCCCGCCTCCTTCTTCCTAGGCGCTGCCCTTGCGCTAACCCTAACTCACCGCTCTCCACGTCACCCAATACTATCATCACTCTCTACAATCCGCCGCTGGCTGGGCGTTTCAGCAATCCCGTGCGGCATTCACGCTATTGCGAGAGCAATGAAGAAGCTGATGTCGTTGAAGAAGAGTATGCAGAGCGGAAGAAAGAGAGGACTGTGTCGTGCGCGGATGCAGTCGATCAAGGGAACCAGAATTCTTCGCTGCCATTTGCTGCGGAAGAATAGTGTCGTATTTTCTACTTTTGAACTGTCAGAATAGGTCGAGTGGGATTAGGGTGGGATTCGCTGCTGTGGTTGCGCCCCTTTCACGGCTGTGGAGACGGAGGAGATTTTGTATGTCGTGCTGGAACGTCTTGATATTGGTTGGAAGATTTCAGTTGGTGATTCATGAATTCAAACCCCTTTTTCTTCCAGCGTATTGTGGATTTCGGTATATCACTGGAACCGTTCCCGCCGTCGCAACTCCTCATCGTACTGCAGAGTACTTGAAAGCTACTTACGCAAGTCAGCGACGACGCTTGCACCTCATGAATCCCGTTTAGCCGTTTCTTTGTGTTGTGCAGTAGTATTTTCATACTCGTCAACCCATTCTGTTGTCTCCAGACTCCACCCTTTTTTCCACACCGCGCTACCTCGCCCTCTACTCCCCAACCCCACGAATTCAAAAAGTGAAACAAACAACCCTCAAACTATGCCTCAACCACCATTATCACACAAAACCTCAAGCGGCCAAACCAAACCAAACCTCAATTCTCCTAGCCATAGCCACCGTCTTCCCCCCCCCTCAAGCAACTCCAGCCTTGCTCATTTGCATTGCATAGGAGCTCCAGTACTACGCATCCTCTGCTTACTGAATGGGATAGCACCAGAAGGAAGAGGAACAGAGACTTGTGCGGAGCTTCCGGAACAGCAAGAATGTTTTGGACGGGAGGGAGCGACGGCCGGTCTGGAGAAGCCACTGTATCTATCTGGATGGGCACCGCGATATCTATCTTCGATGATGAGGTCCATGGGAGGAGGCAAAGGCCTTTGCGCAATTTTATTCCCTTCGATTTGGACCTTGGCGCTTTTTGATTACATACTCAGAGGGCCAACAGACTGAAGCCAACGCAATGCCACCCAATTACTAAACCCCACTCACGCCACCGCGTCCAAACTACCCCTTGTCCCACCGCAGCAGCAGAACAGACCATGCCAAATACTCCCACCCACCAACATCCTCATCACGAATGAGCCTGTCGCGCCAGCGTCCAAATCGCCAAAAGCACCGCCCCCCGACCCCGCGCAACACCATCTCACACTCCGAGTCGACGCATCCAGCCTCTTCCGACCGTGGGCAGAGAGTAGCGCAACATCATCAGAATGATCCACCGTCACCGACGCACTCGTCTGACGCTTCCATTCCTCTTTGATGGCGTCGGATTCCGCGATCGATGCGAGTATGATGTAGACTCCGCCGAGTATTCCGGCAAGGCCTAGCACGCCGAGAGTTGCGGAGCCGGAGGGAACCGGGGTGCAGATGAGGGCGAAGTTCAAGGCGAGGGATAAGGCGAGGACGGTGGCGGTGCTGATATAGAGGGTGGAGGATGGGGCGGGTAGGGTGCAGGAGAGGGTGAAGGTGCGTGGGTGGGACAGGGCGGGGGGGTTGTTGGTGGGTTTCATGGGGAGGTGGAGGACGAGGGCAGGTTTGATGTGAGAGAGGAGGAGGGAGATTTAAACAAACATGTCGCTGTTGAGGCCCCCTTGCGCGCCCAGCAAGGGATGTCCCGCGAATATGCACCATTAGCAGAACTCATCGCATGGTTCGTATGACACGATTGGTTTGTGTTCAGTAGTGTCACGCCCAAACTGAGTACCGTTGCCTACATTGGAAGATCAAGTTGAGCGGGAACGAGATTATTCCAAGCTTCGCAGAGACTGAATACGTTGCGGATCACATCACTGCATATTCCTCTAGTCAATTGATAGAGAGAAAGATTCTTCCACACCGTTCCGTGTTTGCGAAGCTTCTATGCTCGTGTCGAACCGCTAAGATGTTGGACTGCAAAGTGTACCAGATACTGTTCCTGCTCCACTTGGTTCGTTCCGACCTGATATCTTATAGATTTGCCTTCACTTAGCGGATCACTCCCGCCAGAGGATCACTTAGGCCGATATGATCCATCACCTCCACATCCCTCCGAGTCACGGCCTTAATATCATCTCTGCCCAAATTGTTGAAGGTAGGGCCGTCGTCAGGCCAGCTAATATGCACTCCTCCAAGCGTCATGCTCTCCAAACACTGCCATGGTGCCAAAATAAGGGGGAAAACGAGTATTTTATCAAATCGCGTATCCATAGGTCGAGGAGGCACTACGATAACAATCTGATTCCCTGTGAGAGGGGGAGGCGGGGCCGTGCGTTCACCTTGCTCAAAGACGAAATGCCGTAGTGTGCCTTTCACCGAATAGATGAAGGTGGCAAGCTCGAAGTACATGTCTATGTCTTTAGCGCTGAACACCGGGGTGAATTCTGTTTGGCCCCTCTGCCCGACTTTGCGTATCGTCAACCGTCTCAAGTTTGAACAGAGGCCTGTTAGAGAACCGAAGAGGTTCTGCATTGGGCCGGCAGGACTGAAAGAATTGAGGGGTCCGTACTGTTGGATGTTATGGTTCCACGAGGATGGTTGTTGCTGATGGTCTTGTCGCTGGTTTGCTCGTCGGTAGAGGAAATGATCGCAACCTTTTCCCACCTGTTGTAGGTTGTCTAGCGTAAGATGTTCGAGCTTCGCAGGGTTGTTGTGGAGAATTGAGGCTGCGAAGGAGTAGTGCATGACACCCGAAAGTCGTATGGAGACGGCCGCAGGAAATAGACCGTTGGGATACCCATCGGCGAGTGGATCACCATGATCTCTAGACAGCCATGCAAGGTCTAGCGTTCTGACACCTGTCAGACGTTGAAAGACATCCCAGATCCGCAAGATAGCACGTCTTGGAGTAATGCCCAAAAGAACATTTTGACCGAGCTCTTTGGTGTGTGGTCGCAACAGAGTCCAAGTCAAGGACCTCACTAGCGTAGCCAGCCGTGGGTTCCCCAAAATCGCTGTTATAAAACTCTCCTGCCTCAACAGGGAGTCTGCTGGAACCTAGAGAAGTGCACGGCGTCAGCAGCTGTTCTTTAGACCAAGCACAGGAATTGTATAGCAGGCTCAAAGAGTGGCAGGGCTTCCGTCTCGCGAAAGGTGTCTTGCAGGCTACAGTGAATGATATTGTTTGCGGAATAAGAACGCGAAAGATTCCCCAAACTTGTCTCGTAACCCAGATTTTGGTAACGATTAAAAATATATCAACCTACTTGTGTGGACCAGTAACTGTCGGAAGACTGGGTAAAGCCGTCAGTTGGCCGTATTTTGACCTGGCCACGGTTGTGGATGCTGAGATCAACGTGTCTATAGAGGATCGTGTTGCTTATGGAGTTCAAACAACTCGAGGTACGGCCGACACTGAGGAGGTCGTTTCGTGGGCAGAGCTTCATGATCCAAATCATCATCTATTGAGAATATAGGAGTCAGTATGATGTCGTCTAGGGAAAATTGCTCTGCGCGGGATGAAAGTTGCGAAACAAGTGCAAAGGAACGGGTTGCTCCCGAGGCATGAGCTGCTAGCAGAAGTTGGCCAAGAAGAGAGAGCTCCATAGATACGCACCTCCATTGGTAGCTTGGTAAAGCCGTGACCGTGGACGATTGGGAGAAATGCTTTCTCCAGGGCCGGACATGTCTTGGATAGGCTGACCCAGTCCTCTAGCTCGCAGTGGCTTGCGATGCGGCTCGGGATGCTTGGGGTGAGGAAACGGCGGTGGTCCATACTCGTCGTGTCAAGCGTGACCTTATCTACCAAGACTGTGGTCCAGCAAAGAAGATGAAATGCAATCCAGCGGAACGTACTTCAAAGCCAGCGAGCACAACGAATGCTGAGAGCTATGCTGTTGACCTAGATGATGCGGAAACCCTTGGTACCGCAGGACAAGGCCAAGGCCGACGAACAACACAAGAGGTGATAGCCGCGCTACCTTAGGCGCGATATCAAGACCTTTACCAGCCAAAGTGACAAAAATGAATATATGTATATTCTCAGCTTATTGGCAATTCTGACTGAGGAAGTGTCCAATCTCCTGTCACAACGTGCCTGAAGGCTATACCAAGAATCAAAAGAAAACAATTTCGGCTTGAGATTCCTGACTGTGCAAGGATTCAACGAGACATATACTCCACATTTTGATAGGACCCCAAAATATACGACCAGAAGATCTTTCGAGGATATCAAATTTCCAGAAAATTGAGATATATATATAGAAAGAGTTCAAGAGAATTGGTCATACACAATCAAGGCGCAGGTGTCGTGGCAGGTATTTGCTTGCAAGTCCCTTTACAACGATAAGCTTCCTTGATAGTCACTTGCCAACGCAGAATCTGTCATTGACCGTCAGCATAATCGGACGGCTTGAGGGAGATAGTGTCGTATTACTTCTCGAAGACGACGCCCAGCACCTCTTCGACATCGCCAGATTCGCCTCTCCCGATGATTTTCGCTAGACAGTCAGCAGCAAAGCGTAGGCTCTCCGCCGCAAGGACCACATCGACGTCATCCCCATGACCGTTAGCTCCACCTTCGTTTCGGTCATTGCCTTGCACTTCGGCTAGGAAGCTCTCCAGATGCTGAAGACACTGTAGCAGCAATAGTCGTTGTCGCTCGGTAGCACCAAGTGATTCAACCCAAGCTGAGTTGTTGCTGGTTCCATCATGTTCTCTAGGGACAACTGCAGCGGTCATCCTGCCGAAGAGTTGGGTCAAACCGTTGAGGAAGGTCTGAATGCCGCTTGGATCAGATTTGTCATCGATGTTAGAGGCCTGAGCATTCGTACAGGAAACTGCGAAGAGCCGCGTTTCGGATAAGTCAAAGAAATCTCTCAACGCCCGATGGCGTCTGAACTTCGATCGGTTGTTTGAGAGATGAGCGTTGCTGGCAAATAAGTCTGCTTTGTTTAGAACGCAAACAACCTTCTGTGAGCCAGGATCGATTTGCTTCAGTACTTCCTTGAGCTCGGAACCGATCGAAACGCTGATTTCGGAACTCGCTTGGTTCTCTACCTCGGCAGAGAGCACAACAACGACAACATCTGCTTTGAGCGCTCTTTCTTTAGCCCTTCTGATGCCCTCTTTTTCAATCTCCCCGATTTGCTGTATGCCAGAAGTTTGCGTCCGTTTTCGAAGCCCAGCAAGGTCAGCAAATCGACAGTAGAAGCCTCCGATATCGACATTGACATCTACTACGTCTCTTGTCGTGCCTGCTTCGCTGCTCACAATGGCTGCTTCTCGGCCTACGATTTGATTGAGAAGAGAGCTTTTTCCAGCATTTGGAGCTCCAATGAGGGCTATGTTGATGCCATTTCGCAGTAATTCTCCTCGGGATGCACTTTCAATGTTCGCATGCAATTGTGATTTCAAGTGTTGAACTTGTTTGGCAACCGATGCACACAGCTTTGCAGGCGGTTCGTCGAAATGCTGATCCTCGGAAAAGTCGATCAAAGCCTCCAGCTCTCCTCTGGCATACAATAGCTTCTGTCTCCATGCCTCATAGCGTTCTGCGAGGACGTTTGAGGAGCCTCGAACTGCTAGCCGGCGTTGTTGTTCTGTGTCAGCAGCCAAGGTATCTCCAAGTGCTTCGACTTGGAGGAGATCAAGTCTGTTGTTATAAAACGCTCGTCGTGTGAATTCTCCTGGCTCGGCATATCGTATGGTCTGAGGAGCATTCTTTGGGATGGTCTCAGGAATGGCAGCTAAAACTGCTTTTACCACTGCTGTGCCACCATGAATATGGAGTTCGAGGATGTCTTCGCCTGTTGCGGTTCCTGGTGCAGGATAGTAAAAGACCAAGGCATTTGCGTCCAAGACTCGCTCATCTTGGCTGTCTGCCAAACTCACTGAGGGCTCAAAAAGAGTCCGCAGTGTGGCGTACCGAGGCTTTGGTGGCGTTGTTTGTGGGCAAAGTGCTTGATAAACGGTCATGCAAGCTGGACCAGATATCCTGATGATGGCAATGGCTGCTCGTCCTGGAGCAGTTGACAAGGCGTATATAGTGGCTTCATCATTCTTGATGAGACTGAGAGTTCTTCTTGCTTCTGTTAAATGATGTTGTTGGAGGGTGTCATACTTCCTCCTCACACTCGGAGGAGCAACTGGCCTATATAAGTATGCTCGAACTTTGGATGTTTGTGGTCGAGATTGTGAATCAATCTTTCTCAAGGAAGAAAACGAGTTTCGAAGTGATCTATGAGTGTGAAGTGGCCTCCAACAAACCTTCATCCCTCAACTCCGAATATATCAAAAGCCGTTTTAACAGTGTTTGACAGTGTGAGTGATGTCTGTGTCAGATTTCCTTCACTAGCGGATCGGCAGAGTCTTGGCAGTGTTACCCTCGTACGGCGGACGACGGCTACAACTAGGACAAAACCAAAAAGAAAAAAAAAAAAAGAAAAAAAAAAACTTTTTTCTTTTCTTTTGCAATTGCCCCACTTTCTCATCTTTTGTTTTTTATAAATTATTTATTCATAATATCCAATCACAATCAAAACGATCATTCGTCAAAAAACCTAAACATATATAAAAATGAGATTCTTAATCGATTATATATATTATATTGAAAACAAAAAAAGATTATTATCTAACTTATTAATAATAAAAACTTAATTCTCGATTCTCATACATTTCGACGTTAATTACAAAAATAAAATACTTCGCAATAAGATTATACGAAAAATACAAAACAATTACGAGATCGTATTTAATTTTTATTTTATAAATATAAACTTTCAAACAATGAGATACTTAAATAATTAAAAAATGAAGACTTCATAATCACAATTAAAGATCTCATATAAATCAAAAAAGCGCTTAATTTTAAACGATTAAAAATCAATCGAAAAATAAAAAAACACATAAATAACATCGTACGAAGACTCATAAAGCAAAAAACTGGAAAAAATGTAATTTAAAGTTATAACAAAGGACTTTTAATAAAACATTTTCGAAAGATAAGACATTTAATTATCAAATATTCTTCATACGACTTTATTTATTACATATATGTTAATTTAATTTAAAAATCATCTTTTTGCTTAATGTCGTATAATTTTTTTTAATATTGTTAATCGATAACATTATGATGTGCAACGCACGAAAAACGAATATATTATTTTTAATTCAAATTTAATATAATTCATAAACGATTATAATAAATTTATAGATTTTAAAATCGAGATTTACGATATAATAAACGAGTATATTCGATATTTTTTATAACTTATAATCAACATTTTCAATTATACAATTATTAATGTTTTACGAAAATATTTGAATTATATTTTCGTATTAAAACAATAATCTCGCTTTATACAATTTAATCGTGATCATAAAACGATTTTAATAATTTAAACTCATTTTCAATTATAATAAACGTACGATTCGGAAATGAAAATCAAAGATTGTTATATATACGAAATTAATATTAATAATCAACGAATTAAATCTTAATAAATTCAATTGATTAAATCGTTATTTAATAAATGAATAAGCTTCTTCGATGCACTTTATACGATAAATAAATATTTCAAAAATGTGTTAATCGACCGAATTATATTTCTTATAATATATTTTTCGATTATTCATATAAAAGTCACGCATTATGTGAACGAATAAAATATATACATTTTACGTAAATAATCAAAACGTTTAAAAATTATATTAAGAAAATTAAAAACATTATTCTTCAAACTTAAATCAAATATCAAAAATTATGATTTTGATTTATATAAATCAACTTTTGTTCGATTACGTCGTAACGTAAAAGTGTCATGGTATGCCATGAGATCTGGAAGATCTGATAAGATAAGGCTAGTGCGGCCTTG
>WOGZ01000332.1:0-35278 GCA_009733775.1 Alectoria sarmentosa
GCTACCACACCCATGCCTAGCATACTCTACTCTACACTCTACACCAAAATGGCAAACTACCGAATCATACCCCTACTTATGACGAATTACCGAATCATACCCCTTTTTTTGATGATGGGGTATGATTCAATAGTTTGGGGTATGAAAATGTAATAAATGCATGGTTTGGGGTATGAAGTAGTAATTCGCCCCGTCACACATACAAATGAAGGCATACAAATGACGTAAATTGTGATTGAGCCGTCCCAGCTCCAGGCCTAGCAAGAGAATAGAGGCCAGAACAGGCACAAACTCATACCCTGGTGTTAAGAAAATTCGCAGGTCTGTACGACATGGACCTGGAGTAAAAAGAAAGCTGTACACAGGCGTGAGTGAGTGGGAAAAGAACGCTGGCTGTGGCTCTGAACGAGACGAAATCGAATGAAGAGTCATTGACTAATTCAAGACAGGTATCTATAGAACTCCTTCATGACAGGTGTCTCCTGTTATGAACCTGTGTGTGTGAAACACTCCATGCGATAGTGATTATGCGATAACCTCTATGCGACTAACCAACCCACAGCCCCATTGCAGCGACGTTTGCGCTTCCCTGAATCTTAAAAGCAGTGTGAGTGGATTCTAACCAAGATCGATGATTATAGCACCCTCCATATCCGTCGCCAGCGCGCCTGCAGTCTTCGTTGTTCATAACTGCTTCCACTTGCCAGAAACATATGCTCCATTTTTAGACCAGCTCTCAAAAGCTGGATTCGTCGTACGCTGCCCACGTCTAACGACCAACGGTGATCTAAGGCCTTTCAAAGCAACGTTCCAAGACGACATCGCGACTGTGCGCGCTGTAGCATTCGACATGGCTAGCGCCGCGCATCAGATTATAGTTTTGGAGCATTCTTATGGCGGAGTCGTCGCTCCCGAAGCCATCACTCAAGATCTGTATGCGAAGCATGGAAACGCAGGCGTCATCCGCCTCATCTACGTAAGCGCGTTGATGATCCAGCCCAGTACATCTTTGACTCAGTTGTTTGAGAAGCATGGGTACTAGTCTAAGTTGGAGCTGGATATGAATAAAGATAGAATGGCGCTACCGAAGAATGGTCCAGAGGCTTTCTATCATGACATTGAAAGGGCGCGCGCGGAAGAGGTGTCGGAGAAGCTAGTCATGCTCAATTTCTCGGGGATATCCAATACCATAACGCATACCCCTTGGAGGGTCCTCCCTACCCTTTTCGAGTACTGCACCAAAGATGTAGCCATCAGCTTGGATCTGCAGAAGACTACGGTGAAGGATGCGGTTGAGAGCGGTGCTACAGAACCCACCATGTGTGCGGTGGAATCGAGCCACGGTCCGTTTTGGAGTAGGCCAGTGGAGGTGGTGAGAATAATTGAGGATGTTTGGAAATCGTACATGGAAGGCTAGGCGAGGTGTTGGATGACATGCGTTGTGATCATCGTTTTACTTGTCAAGACCTCAGAATCGTGGTCTTCTTTTGTGACGCTTGAAGCGAGAAGAGAGCTAATGGGCTCACCACACGAGCGCAATTTCTTTGTCGAGATTAGTTTTTTTACTGTGCTCAAAGATGATTTTAATTTTGCGTCCTTTGCTATTTCGAACAATGGCCTTTGTTGAGCTTGTAACATCATTTTCTATACTGTAAAATCATTGCAAATGTCCTGCCTGTCCCCGAGCTCTTATTGAACTTCCCTCACCGTTGTTCAATATCAGAGATCAGAACCAGTCAGAGAAGCCCTGCGAGACTCGACAGCGCGATCGATCCCAATTCTAACTCAGCGTCTACATCCAAAGAACCCGAAAAATTGAGGCAGCTCCAACTTCAAAATTTGGAATCTTAGCCCCGCCACCTATGCTCCCATCCATCAAGAGATTTCTAGAGGCTCTCCCAGGAATCCACATGAAAGATCTCTCGGAAGATCACAAGAATTGCAATATTTGCCAGGAGCAGTATACCGACGAAACCGACACCGAAAAGCCGGTCTCACTCCCCTGCGGACACATATTCGGATCCTCATGCATCAAAACCTGGGTCCTCTCCTCCTCCAAGGTAAGCCACTCAACATGCCCAATGTGTCGCGCGACCCTGACTTCCCCCTCCGACATCGAACGCTGGGAGAACTGGGCCATCGTAATGCAACAGCAAACCTACAGCTCGCTGCCCCAGACGCTGTACCGCACAAGCACATCCCCATCCCCATCCCCATCCGAGGATTCCTCCGATTCGGCCGTCGAGGTCGTGTCGCTCTTCTTCCAGGTCGTGATGAAGATGCAGACCTACCATCGTGACCACCGCATCCCGGCGTCGGCTCTGCTGCGTCAGTCCGCGCAGGCGGTCGCGGGCCGGATGGGCCATCTGTTTGTTTTGCTGAAGCCGGCGATGGACGCCGTGGGCGTGACGGTGCCGTGGGACGAGCGCGGTCCGCCGGTCGTCACGGTGTTGGATCTGGAGTGCCAGCGTGGGTTTCGGGCTGTTTTGGATAAGATGATGGAGGTGGAGCGGAGGGCCGCTTCGGAGTGGGTGAGTGAGGTTTGATCGTAGAGGGGCGGGTGATGTTGCGTTGGTGAGTGAACGGAGTTTCGTGGGGAAATTGATGCCTATCGCACCGAAGAATTGTGGATGCTCTGGTAAAATCCTCAGGGTTCACCGTTTGGTTTGCGTTAAATAAGCCTTCTTCCAGTAATGTCCGTCATCCTTTGGTTTCTTCCTGCTGGCATCTTGTGTAAGGCCACGTGAGCGTATGGGCTACTAGCACAAGAAATGCGGCTGTAGTCAGACTATTTTTGTTTTTGACGGCTTCTGATCTTAAGCATATGGAGTGATAATACAACTCTCGTGGCTGCTCTATAACAAACGAGGACCTCACTACACAAAAGGCCTCAGGAATGCGAAGCCTCAATACAGCAAACGTGGAAAGCACGCTAGAATCGAACCGGATCGGCCATCAGCCGTTCAGTGCTTGCATTACTCGAATGCACACATCACACACACAGAAATGAGGGTATACTCATGGCAATGAATTGGGCCGTCCCAACGCCTAGGGTTAGCAGCGAATAGAGAGGCCTGAACGGGCACATCCTTTTAACAGGGATAGCGCCAAGGCTTGAGCGGCCGGTCGAGTCTATGATCCTTTTTCTTGCATACTCTATTTTTTTTTTAGATTCGACTCGTTCTTCAAGGTAGATTGCGTAGATACTACGGAGCTGCGCCACCTACCATGGCTCAAAGTATAACACATTGGATCATATGTAAATGCGCACTTCCTACATCGTCTGATTCTGCTTCTTTCACAGAATTGATGCACTAAAACGGATCAAACGGAACCCCTCCGGCCTTGATCCAGAAGAAGCGACACGGCGAACGAAAACATTGAAAATCCATCATCACAAGACTGGTCATCTCAATAGAGACGGCTCTCCATACAGCTACGTCATGCGTCCAAGTTCTTTCGCCTCGGATTTTCTTGAGTCGCTTCCAGTCGTCAAGATCTCAGACCTCTGGGCACACCGACAATGCGATATATGTCACGAGCCATTTTTCACATGGGCCGAAACCCCGCTCAAGCTTCCGTACGTACCTCTTAGAGACCTTCCCCTCTAGTCAATGCTGCCGTGACTTGTGAGCCGCGTTTCCCCAGCGGCATGTTCCTCGACACGCCTCAAAGTGCACCAGCTACGCAAACCAAACAGCTGACGTCAAATCCCAAGATGCGGCCATATTCCTGGTAGCGCATGCCTTGCCGAATGGCTCTCACCCACCGCAACTGACTCCGACCTGAAAAATACATGTCCGATATGCCGAGAAATGCTCTGCTTGGAATCTGAGAGGCGGTTCTGGAAAGACAATCCGTACTCGAAGCGGTCAAAACAAACGACGGATTTCCGGGTTCGCACCAAAATCAGGTGTTTTGTAGCTAACGCTATGCGAAAACGTAGGTAATAAACCTACCTGAAATTTTTACACATAACAGCTATTGATAAGTTACACAATTTCACTCGCAAACTTCATATAATTAAATCAATTCTGCGCTGTCAATGTAAGGTGTAAATGCGATTAAGTGAAAAAAACGCGAAAATCGTCGAATTTGGCGCGTAAAAACCACTTTAATTTAATACACGCACTTACTCAATCTGTCACAACGTTGAACACATTTTTGATAAAATTGTGAAGAGACAGAATTAATATTCAGACATTAATTATTTTATATACAGAATTTCACATTTGTAGTATCCTTCGTTGTGGTTGAAAATATCACATAATATACCTCGATTTAGGTGCGAAACGCGAAATCCGTCATTTGTTTTGACGCGTTTTAGTACGTGCCAGGTGCGCACGGTGTTCGTCCTCCGGTTCCTCTCCTCACTTCCGCCGCCCGTGGTGAGCGCCAGCCGGCGATCACCCACTCTGGACTTCTTGCTCGGCTAGCAGAGGCTCGGAATAGAGAATCAGCAGAGGATCGAGGGTCAATTGGTCCAGCTGCAGAGGTGCTAGCCCTACTCTGGGTCATCATTAGAGAGCGGTCAGGTCAGAATGTAGAGCAGTCGCTGTGATTGACGGTGCTGTGTTCTCGCCTGCTGCACAAATAGGCCGGCTTTGTGAATATCATGAGTTCCGGATAAATCGAGAGACTACTAGTATTTCTTAGGATTTGGAGGGTCCGGATATTTCGGTCCTACGGGATTCGGTGTGGGCGCGGTGGTGTGAGTGGCAATTGCAGGAATTGGTTCTCATGGAGCGTAATAGGGCGTAGGGCTCTCTGCCGCTTCGTTCAGATTTTGGGCTGGATGGATGGATGTGGGGGGACGGGTTTGGAGTCTCGTGGGTGTGTATACTATGGATTGGGACCGGCGGTATGTACAGTATGATTGCTAATTTGATTGGCCATAGTCAGATCTTGCCAGTGTCTGAATATCAGAGTTTTTGTAGTCTTGGATCTTCGAAGACTGCCTGACTGATTCCACAACGTTCTTTGTAGTGGCTTTTGTTGCAAGATGGAACATAATAGGCATTAGGATTCAGGCTCCAAACAACGGACCAGTCTTTGGGGCGGTATCACTCTGATATCCTTATTGTAAATATGCACTATCCCGGATCAACACTTGTTATAACCCGCTCGAGGGTTTTGAAGTCGGGTGCGAAAGGAGAGGTTGGCTCAGAGTATTTTTGATATAGCTCTAATCAAAATGTCGTTCATGTATGTCGCGATGGCTGGTTGCCACAGCCGTCGAGACGTGACATTTGGACCTTCTGTGCAGTAACCGTTTTCATGCCTGGGCGGGGCGCGGTAATACACTATCGCGGCATCATTCAATTATATCGAACCTCTTCAGGACTTGAGCGTCCAGCTACCAAGGCCTCATTGAAAAAACTTACCTTTCGATGTCTCTGGCTTGCACAGTCAAAATCCAATTCATCAACGCCCCAACTACTCTCCATCATATTGTTCGGACTCCTATAATCAAGACGCATGCCGTGAATAGAATAACACATGATTCAATCAAGGGCATACCGCAAGGTCCAGGAGACGCCGGGGTAATATACTGAGCAGCAATACTCTTCAGCTTGCCTAGTGTTACGGCAAAGGTCCAAAGGCCAAGTTCATTTCCGTCGTGAGTTTCTTTCCTGGAAGCTTGTAGTAGTATCTGGCCAAAAACTGGGGTTGCCTCTCATCGACCGTATGATTTTGCGTGCAAATCATCATCTGTACCTAGACGTGTCTCTTGGTTGTTGAGATCGAGAACATAGCAGATGCTGCGCAGTGGCATTGCTTTGTATGTCTGCGTGATAGACAAAATGGTACCACATCACAATGTAGCAAGACTGGCTATAGATAGTTGCGAATAAATCAAGCTTGATAACCACGCATATCATACAAGTGATCGCTCCCAAAGATTGAGTATAGGCATTGCTTATCCTCGCGGTGGGTGAGAGGAAAGGCCGCAATGGCTTGCATGGTATATATGCAGGGTCCAATCAATACTAAGACTAGTAATGAAACGCGCGCTAATTGTAATATTTTGTCTAACCAAGGTAGCGGAGGTAAGATCGGTTAGTGACAATCTATTTGACCACTGAGACGGTTCATATCTTTTGTTGGCATACGTCTTACGGCACAAGACCGCCTCATCTTGTCCCTGCGATGCTTGCGCAGATAGAACAGCATGCAGCATCTATCTATTAAGAAAAACTCACCCCCCAGACTGCCAGCAATGTTGGAGCGCGGCGCAATGTTCCCCCGAACGACACCAAAGCTAGCGTTCTAGACACAGGAACGTGCATGATTTGGTTGCTGGTGGTGTCATTAGTCGAAGGCCGAAGGTGGAAGGATCAAAGGACATAATCAGGCAGCAAGAAATGAATGGTCTCTGGAGGATGCAGTAGGGACGAGATCCTTCCAGGCTGCAGCTTTCCTCACCTTCTGACGTTCATTTGAAATGATACTTCGCGACTTCGCTTTCTACAATTTTCCGACTTGGCCTTGCTGCAGGTGCCGGAAATAACGGAGGAGAGACTTGCAAAGGCCGAAGTCCGGATGTCCAAGCATTGCAGGTGCTTAAATACCCAATTGAAAAGCCAATCTTGCTTATCCGACTCAAGTGATCTGGAAAGCATCAGTTTTTTCACATCAACAAAGCAATACCCCCATCCTGTAGCACACAACAACCGTCAATACCGTCAATCATGTCTCTCCCTAGCAAAGCAAGTAGCTGCCCTCAATTTCACGGCGAACCACATCTAATGTATCCAGGCATGTTGCAACATGCCGCCTGTTGAGGTGGACTACACCCCCAAAGGAAGCGATATCAAGATTCAAGGAATGAAAACCTGTCAGCCTCCGCAACTACCTCACCGTTCTCTCTCATGCTCAAACCAAGCTTGCAGACAAGACCGGCTCACCCAGCGCCACTACCGCCATCCTACTCATCGGGGACGTCTTCGGCAACGTAGCGCAAGTCCTCCAAGTGAGAAACTTCCTCACATACTCTTGGCCTTGCTTCGATCGGGTAGAACTTACCCCTCTTTCCAAACACAGGGCGCTGACCTTCTTGCCTATGGTGGCGAAAGCTCCCACCAATACCAAGTCTTTGTTCCGGACTTCCTACAGGGTCAATATGCCAGTGCCACCTGGTTTCCACCTGACACACAAGAAAAGCAACAAGCCATTGGCGCGTATTTCGGAGGCCATGCGAATTTTGAAAAGGCCAAGGACAAGATTCCCGCGGTCATCAAGGAAATCGAGCAGGAGACCAAGGGCACAATCACCAAGTGGGCAGCTGTCGGGCTTTGCTGGGGTGGAAAGGTGTGGCCGATTTTTTACTCCACTCATGTCCAGGCTTCACGCTCAGACTTGTCGTCTAGGTTGCAACCTTGGCGGCCGTTGCCGACACGCCGTTTGTCGCTGCTGTGTCCACCCATCCTGCGATGGTAGACCCCAAGGACGGTCCATCGATTACGATTCCGTATTGTCTACTCCCGTCCATGCACGAGGACAAAGATGCCGTCAAAGCGTTTGCGGACGCTATCAGAGTTCAAAAATATGTTGAAACCTTTGATGATATGCCGCATGTGAGCGGCTCCTTCATTCGTTACTCTTCTTGTATTGGAGTGGCACTAATGCGTGAGATAGGGTTGGATGGCTGCACGGTAGGCATTTCTGACACGAATCTTCTGGATTGGCTGATATGGTTGAGGCAGCGCCAATCTCAATGATCCAAAAGCCAAAGAGGGATACAAGCGTGGCTATGAGACCGTGCTGAACTTCCTGTAAGTCTCGCACCAAACAGCAACCGGGAGTTCCAACTTCTAACAGATCATTCCAGCCACCAGCACTTGTGAGAGGCCTGATAATGGTATCGTGGACGTTGGAGCTATGGCTTCCGCTTGTCTGACAAGCTGCAGCTTTGATGATGGAAGGCTAAAGTAAACGGAGCGGATCTGGTTACACGACTAATCTCCAGTAGCTTCTTTTTCCAATACTAGAGTATCAGGCCTGGAGGAGGGGTCAGCCCTGCAAGGCTGAGCTAGCGTCTTCCAAGCAACCCTTTACCTCTCGAACCTGCCTACTTTCTCCTCTGACCCTTCCATCTCATTTCCTCATCCGCCTTTTAGACTGACCAGCTGTTCCACAAAGCTCTTTCTTTTACTGGCTGTCGCCAATGTCTTCAATCTTTTGAAAGCTGTCGCCTTCTCTTATTCTTTTTTGGACGGCCTCGGACGATCAATGAATGTGGTTGTCCTGCCTGGCTTCGTCATCTTATTCGCAATCATGCTACTTGAAGTGCTTGTTGGTAGTTACAGCCGCTACAAGGAAGACACCACGCTCTTTACAACATGGCTTTCCAAAGCGGCAATGGCATGCGGCTACCAGGCCCCAAAGATTATGTGTCAGGACAAAGCCGCGGCTAAAGAGAAGGAGAATCAGGGATCAGCTGGTAGGTTGAAAGGTAAAGCTCCAAAAGAAGCCAAAGACGCTGCTAGGGCGAGCAAGGGCTCTCCAAAAGACGTAGAGCCACCCCCTTCCGTGACCAAATATGAAATCACGACCCAGGAGCTTCTCAAGCAAGCAGATGCCATTGCGGCTTCCAAAAAAGCCGGATTTGAAATACCACAAAGCATCGTGCGTGTTGTCCAACGTGCAATTGTCGCCCGAAAACGCTGTGCTGCATGGGTTCAGAAGACTGGTGTTCACCACGAGGACGGCTCCACGTCACGTCATTTGCATTTCATCGGAGTATTTGAAAAGGCTTTGAGCGCTTTCCGTCCTTTAGGCCCAGTCGAACCTTCTCCAATGAAGCCGAAGGATACCCTTGTCACACTAGAAGAGTCAAACCAAGAACTGGCAAATCGGTTTGGCGCTCTAGATTTCGAGGATCTAGACGAGGCTTTGAATGTCTCAGCTTCCGACGTGGTCATCGCAAAAGAGAAGCCTGGTAAAGGCCGCGGCATCGATGTGTACGAGCTCGAGGGCCAATCAGACAGAGATTGACTATGTCTTCGTCATTTTCTGCTTCTTCGAAGACTTGCACCGAGTGCAGGATGCCCTTAAAGCCACCAGTCGAAGATGAGTTCAGTAATTGCCTTGAGTGGTTGGGAAACGCCCGGGAGATCAGCGCCCGGATTGTCTTTGCTTCAAGAATTATTCATGATGTTCAGGAGATTTTGGCCAGGGACGTAGAACGCGGCTACAATGACCTCCGCAGTGCACCACAAGATGCGCTCAAAGTGCTCGATTTTCATGTCGAGGGCGACGAGCTGGTACC
Source organism: Alectoria sarmentosa (assembly GCA_009733775.1). Taxonomy (NCBI): domain Eukaryota; kingdom Fungi; phylum Ascomycota; class Lecanoromycetes; order Lecanorales; family Parmeliaceae; genus Alectoria; species Alectoria sarmentosa. Next base: position 9,272 of record WOGZ01000332.1, read on the forward strand.
GGGTGGGAATGGTGAATGCTGGCATGTCAAAGATGCCGATCTTCCCTTGAAAATTCACAACTCCCTAAAGTACGGGTGGTGCAAGCCCCATTGCCATCAGTAAAGGTTTTGTGCGATCAAATGGAACTGGGACAGAATGGTGACATTGACGACTTGCCACCGGAGACTAGAGAACGAGTCTTGAGCGAGATGCGGGCAAGAGGAATTCATGATGACAACGTATTCCCTGAACACAAGGCCACTGCTGAAAAGCTGGATCTGAAGCCGATAAAGCCAGCCAAGGAACCCAACTTTCTATATGCACACAATCCATTGTATGGCGGCACGCTAATTTTCAATCTAGCTCTCGATATGGAGAAGGCTGGCATAACCCTTGCCAATTACCACTTGACGATCTTCGCTATGGCGCATCTTTACAACCTTTTGCAGCAAACGAAAGTTATCCAAGGCAAATGGCCGGAGCTAGATAAGATCATACAGTTGCATATAGGCCAGCTTTTCGCAGGTCAGTTGCCGATGAGGCCTTCCAAATGTCACACTCGTCTATCGATACGGATGGGTACCACAGCGAACGCCTTTGCACGAAATCAAAGAGCGCCGAGAGGTTCGTCAAGACAAATCGGGAAAGGGATGAAGCATTTACCCAAGTTTGCCATCTCCGAAAGTTCGGAAGTCTTAAGCGAGTATTCCAGCCACAATGAAACCATGGAGAAGTCTTTACCCCGTATCGAGGCGGTGATGCAGATAGAAAAGAAGAAGGCGCAGAAACGACTTCTCACTCCTTTACAATTCCTCGCCCATGTACGAGGATGGCTACCACAACTGATGACAAATACAAGAACGGACTACATCACCATGACCCGAACATGCAGCAAGTTGCTCAAGCGCGTGCGGAGAAGGATCCATCAGCAGCTGGACTATCTGTACCCACTAGTCGACGAAGGATACTCGAATGATCATGGCATACTCTACATGATTGCTAGCATTATTTACCAGGCGGCTGAGACCCAGGTTGCGAAGGAACACATGGTTCGAGAGCGGGATCGTGAAAGTCTGCCTCAGCATCCGCATCTAGAGGTTGCTGGGGAGGTTGTGCAAGAGTATTTGGAAAAGCATGGATCTAGTTGGGTCGCGAATCTTGACTGATGCGTCGCTTTTGCCAAAAAATATAGTCACAAGTCCATTGGATGGGCTAAACGGAGACTGGGCATGTTCGCTACATTTCTAGCCGCAGCATTCCACACGTACAACAGCTCTTAGGGTCAGCCGCTACAATCTCGAGGCGCAGTTTTCCATTTCGCTTCTACGGATCTTTCTCGCGCCTGCAATTTTGGCAGTTTATGATTGGCGCCAAAGCAACATCTTTCTACTCTATTTCTTTCTTATTCAAAGGAGCGCCTAGGGCGTTCGCCCCTCCTTCTCTCGCAACGTTCTCTAGATTCATGAGTCGCTCAATGGGGCCATGGTCACATATCACCCAGGCCCTGAAGATTTCCTTCTTAATAAGATGCACCCACGCGCTGCCTCAGCAAAGTAAAGTCGCTATGCCTCCAAGCAATGATCGTTCTGACTCTTTGAATAGTGCCAAATGACATCACCAAAAGCAACGGGTACACGATCCAACACTGTAGTCGACTTACCGCACAGGTACAGAATGCGCTTGAGAACCTCTACAATGTCCTACCCCCAGCCATCTGGCAGACCCATTACGGAGTGGCAAGTGCACCATACCAAGCCTTTTTCAAAAACTCGCATTACGAGACCGTTGTCGATGGTGTCTTGAGCAAAATCTTGATCGGGGAGCCGGTTCATTGGGGTGCGGAAACCCTCGTGCCGAGTCTCGTTTGCGCTTTGAAGCCAGAGACAGTGGTCGTCCACAGAGCAGGTCATGATTTTGACGTCTATGAGATTTGCACGCAAAACCCCTCGTGGGCCGTCTTGTACTATCCGGATCCGTCGCACATCTTTATCTGCCCCATCTTCTTCCTGATGCCAACCTTGCCCTCCGCAGGAAACTGCCCCACTGTCAACGAGGCTACCAATAAATTTGAAGGGAGTATCACTGCCTTTTCACAATCACAGATGTATATGCTGTTACACGAGATTGCGCATTTCTACATTGGCGCGACGGTTGAGGACAGCGTGGATGAAGTTCAGGATTGGAATTATGCCTTTTCGTTGTCACCGACAAATGCGTCTTGCAACGCTTTGAACTATGTGCTTTATGTGGCCAGTGAGTCGTCTTTCATTACAATGGTATACATCGGATAGGCGCTAATGATCCTTCTGAAGGTGTCGACAAAGAATGCGAACAATTCCCGCAAACAGATCAATCGCACCATTCTGGAGGTCGAAGACTGGGAGCGACGCTAGGTCTGCTGAATACATCCTCGGTGGGTAGCTCAGAAATCCAGGGACTTGAACATGTACAGAGTAGAGTGTCACCGTATCATACGGACGTTATGAACGTGACGCTCGCCCCTAATGTTTCGACATTGTTGAGGTGAAAAAGCGATTGGACACGCTTCTGCAGTCCAAAGCATCCTTGATTCGCGACACCTCTGCCCTGAGTATCGATATAGCCGATGCAGATGTTGTAGCCTCCGTATATGGCACATGGTGAGAACGGCACCTTAAGCGGAAAGAAGAACAAGAGAGAAGTTGCCTCCGTCCTCGGTGTGGTTTAGATTCTGTGCCCTTGTAGGGAGAATATTCATCCTACGACAACTCGAGGACGAATAATCGACCTATGAAGAAGACCGGGTTGCGAATTTTGGAGTTTGCTCAAACATGATGTGTTGGCCACGCGCTCCAGCTCTGATTGCTCGCCCACCCAACAAGTTTTGGATAGAAACACTTGATTAAATCCAAGCTGCTGTCGACCTTCTTCGCCATATGTACACGCATTCTGGATCAGCAGTAGCTAAATATGTTTTCAAAGATCAACAGTAAACGAGTGCCAAGCTTCGGAGTGAAAAAGAGTCACATGATAGAATGCTAAAATTTTGTGATTGAAGTTGTACCTTCGTCGTACCTCAATCTTACTCAAACCATTGATAACCAAAATGTCTTCATTCAGAGGCTTGCCATCCCTAAACGATTAGAATGTCCTTGTTCCATTGTCTTTTCGACGCATGGCACAAGGAAGTCACAACAACAGCCTTTGTACTACCATTGTCGCGCATCGCACCTTCCTGTCTCAAATCCTGACACTTGAACTCACGAACTTTTAGTACCGCTTCACACCTTCCAACCTCGCCTTATATCATCCGCCACCTCCTTGCGACCTTCAGTTATCCATCACATCATTCACCGCATCCTTATCGTTACACCCTGTCGCTTTCGTCGCGACACTCCAGAGTTTCGCGCTCACATTCTCACAACACCTTTTACCATTCTCTAATCAGTACCCTCCAACATGCAGAACGCAGGACCCACCTCTTTCATCGCAGGCCCGGAAGACCCAACCATATCGCAAATCATCCCCGAAGACGCCGACTGGCTCCATCAGATCACCCTTGACAAATCCGACTACGACCTCCCATCACCCAACTCCAACCTCGAGCTCAACCACAACGCCGAGCCAGCAGACGACGATGCGGCTCTAGCAGCGCACTTGTACGACAGAGACCACGCCTCCGACCTCGACGAGTACGAATGGCATTCCGACGACCTCGTGAGCGAACCTTACTCTGATGATGACGACGACGCTTCCGACGAGGAAGTGCCGAGACTGGCGCGCATAGATTTCTTCGAGCGAGGTCTACAGAGGGAGGAGACATGGACGAGAGAGTATCGCGAGCGATGGGAGGAGGATCATGTGTTTTATAAGCGGAAGATCCAGGAGAGGTTGGGAGACGTCGCCGATGATTACGAGGAGCAGTCTTATGTCTCGGAGGGTGCATGGAGCGCTCGGGTGGATGCGAATTGGGGAACGCCCGGGTCGTCGAGCGGTGGGGATCAGGAACCTTGGATCATACCCGTCAGCCCCCTGGTGCAGCAAGACAAGGATGGCATGGATCAAGTGCAGGAGTCTGCAGGAACTGATGAGGATCCTGGTGAGCTGTCTCTACGGGCACGGACGCTGGAATGGAAATTCGTTTCTGAGAGTAGTGCTCACGATGAACAAAGCAGTACCCCTATCGGACGCCAGATAACTGATATCTCCTCCATCGCATCCGCCCTCCACCACCAAATCGATGTCGCAACCTTCAACGACACCTCCTCCCTCCCCCAACCTACCTCAAGACTCAACTTTAAGCAACCAAAGCGCACATCCCGCTTCAACGACCCAGAACCCATTCCCCTAGACCCCCCTAGCCCCCCCTTCAACCCCGAAATCCTCGACACTTTCCTCGACACCTGCATCGCCAGAACAAAACTCCTCCTCGCCGATGCGAAAACAGCACTCGCCTCGACGCCAAACGTCGACTTCCCTCCACAATTTATGGAAAAAGCCTTGACACGACAAAAGCACCGTGACCACGAACCAGAAGCCGAATCTATAGTCGACCTAGAAGTATCAGTAGCGATGTTAGAGGGAAACGATATTATCCCGGCAGGAATCGTCAGGGTCGAGAACTGGTGGAAGAACAGGGGCGGCGAGGCGTGGTGGGAGGTTTAAGGGCTTGGGGAGGGGTGGGAGGGGTGGGAGGAATCGGAGGACCCGTGTGAGTGCTAGGGCCCTTGGGGCTGAGAAGGGGTATGCCATGGGGGGTCCGTCGTTTGGTGTTAGATGGCAGTATCGCCCATACTGGCAGTTTGGTGCATTATGAGCAGAGGATGTGTACGGATGGGACTTCATTATGCCGCCGGCTTTCTTACTCACCACCATCGCGGACGGGTTTCTCGCTTCTGGCTGCGTTTCGTCTATGATTCCCCGCCCGTCTACCTCGATTGAAGCTTGAAATCCCTAGATCCTAGCGTTCATGTTGGTGGTCCAAATCTCGGCGCTCGTCTACAATATCTCTGTCGCGCAATGTTCTAGATGGATGATGCTCTTGTGTTTATCAAACTTCGACGCTTGCTGTTCTCTTCTTTTACTGTTGCTGCCGGCCAGCGACGAGATCTACCTGTAAGATACCAAGAGATCTCATTTCAAAGAGCGTGCGTTTGATACATGGACGTACGCGACTTCTTTCGATTACGATAATCGCTCCGAGCACGTACAGAGCGGATCAATTTTGGATAATATGACGCGTTAGATGGAGTTTATTCGAAGAATCGGCAATAGCGACAACGACCGCGAGCCTCACCCCTCTCACAGTCGCCAAATACCTCTTTATTTCGTCGATCGATCACTTTTCTTTTAGAATCATAAGTATCTGACCCTCGATCACAGTCGTGCGTGCGTATGGGGTTCTTGACAAGAGCGAGATCGAAAAAAAAAAAGAGTTGTGATGCTCGAACGTTCCTTTACAGCGAAATTGTCGATCACAACAAGTATGAGGTCGTATTCCTCTTATTCGGTTCATCGACGTGCGTACGAGCCTTGAATAACTCGTGACACCTAAGGGATTCGAAAATAAGAGTCTAATTGTGCGTGGGGGTTTGGATACTTACCCTCGTTTCGGATTTGACAATTGTCATCGTTCTCTCTCTTTCTTTTACATTACGATATCCAATGGGAAGTTTTAGATGTTAAAGGGTACGAAATCATCATAATAGGACGAGGGGTTTTTGTTTCAGGTATCAATCACATGAGCGATGTTGCAGAATGTGATGGATGTATTGATTGCAGTTAAAGAGGAGCCTCATTTTTTTTTTCATGTACGAGTTAGTACCTAATCACATTTTGTATTTATTTTAAACCGGACATGACCGGAAAGGTCGAGTGGGGAGTTAGGTACACAACAGTCCCACCTTGGTTTTTATGGCTTGGGTTGGGAAGCAAACCCTCCGTGTTGGAATAATATATACATACACACACACATACACACACACACATACACATACACACACTCACTCACACACATTGTTACTGCCATATTGTTGTTGTAGCGCGACCAGTCGATTTTTATTCATCTATCTATCTATCTATCCTTTACGCTTCCAATTTCTATCGATTGACTGACTGGACTCGCCATCTGCAGAAAGTAAACAACGGCTAAGAGTACTCACACATACTAATATTGCCCTCCTCTTCCTTGCTCCCTCCTTTTTCCACCCCCACACCCCTGCTCCCTCTTCCTCCACCCCCCCCCCTCCTTCCTTGCTTGCTCCCTCCCCACACCTCTGCTCCCTGCTCCCTCTTTTTCCCATCTCCCCCCTCCTTCCTTGCTTGCTCCCTCTTTTTTTCCCACACCTCTGCTCCCTCTTCCCCCCTCCCCACACCCCTGCTCCCTACCCATCCATCCATCCCTATCTATCCCTATCCATCCCTCCCTATGGCCAAGGGGTTACCAGATAGCTGAATTGCAACTCTCAATCCTCAAACGCATCCCCAGCACCCGGCTTGGGTTGGGTTGGGTTGGGTTTGCCTATCTATTTTCGGCTCCATGTCGCAATTTGGGGGGCTTCCCCAACCAGCCAACCCGCTTCAGGCTGGCTGGCGTTTTGTTTGATTAGGATATAGAAGACGTGGGGAAGGGGGGAGGGGGCTGGAGAGGAATGATTTTCATCTATTCTGCATATCACGATTCGGATACTGTGTTTGTTGGTAAGTAAGCGAGACCCGTTCTTGTTTTTTCGTCTCCTTTGTGCTCCATCCCATTTGTTATTTGTAAAGGCGATGGGATCATGCTCATTCAATTTCCCCTCCCCTTCTGACACCCGCCTTTCGGAACGAGGTTCCGTTACTGTAGAATGCGAGCTTCTGCTCATCTAGCCGTCTACCCATCTGCCCATTGACCCATCTACCCATCTACCCATCTACCCGTCTGCCCGTCTGCCCGTCTGCCCGTCTGCCCATCTACCCGTCTGCCCGTCTGCCCATCTGCCCATCTGCCCGTCTGCCCGTCTGCCCATCTGCCCATCTACCAATCCACATCTCTATCCAAGCACAAAGAAACCCCACACACATCCGCCGACAAATAACACCCCCGTCTATTTCCCCTTTGTACCGGACAAAGAGGCGAACAAAGAGGGCTCAGAATGATAATTGTGCACCTTCTTTGTGGATTCTTTGTATTTCCATCAACCTGGGCGAAAATTATGGAGTGTGTTCTTACAATTCTATTCTCTGAGGGTTTGTGTTTTGTGTTTTGTATTTTGTGGGTTTTGGAGTTTCTGGAGAATTTTTTTGGCATTCTTCTCTGACCTGCTTCTTCTTCTTCTTTAGCCTTCTTCTTTCACCAGCCAAAGTTCCGCTCGCATTTGAAGCACTACCGCTTTCCTGCTCACCCCCTCGCCAGAACTAACCACGCAGGTCGTGGTCCCTCAACCAAGGCGTCAAAGCCAATCTCAAAAGCCAAGCCAACTTGATACAATGTCCCAGTCTACCACCACCACCCACTTACCCCCCTTTTCCCCCCTTTCCCCACTCCCATCGTCCCCCGGGTCATTCGACCGATACCGCCAGCCAACAATTACCGAAGCGCAATCCCACTCCCAGTATCAACGCCCTGCTTACCCAGAGGAGATGGTGTCACCGCTAACCGCCCACTGGCCCGACTCTCCAACGCTAGGATATCTGTCTCCCGTCTCGATCGTGTCACCTGATCCATCTCGATCTCTTTCACCCAAGCCAAGATTGAATGGCCAGAGAGCGGTGGAACCGTCGCGGCGTGCGGCAGCAGCAGCAGCGGCAATGGTGGCAGTGCCAGAAGTGCCTCAGGGAGCAGCACCTGATGTGCCTGGGATAATTCATCATGCTCGCGGTGGTACGGCGCGTGTGCAAGATCACATCCCCTTTAAAGCCGCCACGACACGATTCCCGCCGCGGAAACCACTCGCGACCCAGCAAGTAGGTTCGATTGGAGATGAAGCGGAAGTTGGATCTGGACGTCCAATAACTCTGTATTTGGCTGACCACAACCCGCATCTCGTCGCTCCGGCTCCTACGGTGCCGATTGCAAGGCCGCATTATACGAATGGGCTTAGTTATCTTGAAGGTCGTGAAGGCGAGGGTGAGCATTCTGGATTTGAGGACGTAGAGTTGAAAAAACTCCCCCATCGTTCGGAGAGTTTGGGCTCTGATGGTGGTTTTCATGCGCAGAGTCCGCATTTGCGGAATCCGATGAGTGGAGATTGGGATGGGAAGGATGTGGAGATCCAAGGGAGGATGAGGACGAAGGAGGAGGATAAGGCTGGGAACCGTAATTGTCTTATTGGATGGGTCTTAATCCTCGCGCTTATTGTTGCAATTACGGGGGTTGCTGTTTTGGTGTATTTGGTCAATAAGCCGGGAAAGGGGGCGGGCTAGTTTGTTAGAGATGAAGATGAATGGGAGGACATCGGTAGCGATTGGAGGGTTTGGGTGTTCTGTACACTTTTGTCAGCTGGAGGATGGTTTTGATATGTGATTTTGTATGTATTGGAAGCTTGATGGTGTAGTGTTAGATAGGTCCTTTCAGGCTTCTTGGGTAGGAGTTATTGACCATACAATGACTGGATATAGGGTTTGGAGATATGAGTCCTGCTTGGTGCTTTTCCGGCCGCGGCCTCGCTTACCAAAGCTCTGAATGTGGCCGGGTTGTTGTCAGTTCAAGACACAAAAGTTTGAGAGAGTGCCGAGAGAAAATATAGACTAGTGGATGATTGCACTCTTGAGACTTGCTTAGTCGTCAGTTGGCTCGTTTTAATTAGCTTCGTGACTGAACAGTCTTCCACCAGTCTTCATCACGTGCAACATCTTTCACCATCAAAGAGCTTACACGTGAAGACCACAAATCCCATCAACTTTTACCATCTCTGTATTGGCTCTCCGAGTTCCTTGCATCAGAATACTTCCTTTGCGCAGCATTCAACACCTTCAGCCAAACATCCCCTGGCTCCTTGCCGCTCACATCGGCCTCGAAGTCGCGTCGTATTTCGCGTCTTTGACTCTACCTATCCATACTAGGGCATAATCTGAGCAACAGCCTGCATCAAAGACGAACCCGGTACGTGCTCTTCGGGGTAATTCCTTCTCAGTTGATGCAAGAATCCGAGTCCCGAGACACGTCTCGAGAGTAGGGTTATAGACTCGATCTCACCTTCGCTGCTCTGATTCAGTTTACCTTGAAAGGGACTCGCTGACTCGGCAATCTTCACAGACACGAATCGAACCCTTAAGCCTCACGATATAGCATTTCTCAGCTAAAAGAACCGCATCGATTTCAGCGCACAATGGCAGACCACACGCAGGAACTGACACGGGTCCTGCAGATCGTCACTGCCCGGCTACGGGAGCTGGGGATGATCGATTCAGACATAGAGGATATTATTTCCACGATCAAGAAAGATGTCGCCAAGAGCATTAATGGAATCTCGAGTTCGGCATACGGGAGACAAGATGCTGAATTTCCTCTGGTAACTGCTCTCAGGCAGGCAGTGCAGAACAACAGGAGTATCAGGAGATACTTAGGAAGTATGAAGCAGAATGATGAAGCCTTCATGGGCATATTCGTGCAACTGGAAAGCAGAATCGCGATCGTTAGCGGTAAATACTGGTGCGATGCTCGCATCACATGGCGCAATACCAGATGAAATCATTCAATGTGAGCTCAAAGGGGGCGATCAATGCTTTTCAGATCAAGCTAATCGGTCAGTTGCGCAACAGAGATGATCAAGTCGATTGAGGTGATCCTGGTAGCCTTCTGTTCGGCAAAGGAGACAGTCTCGTTTCTCATGGCTCCTCACGTATTGTATTGCGGTATCAGTGAGACAGAGCTTTCCGCACCAGATAGTCTCGAGGCTTGAACTCCAAGTATGGAAAATATGGAAAATTTCGACCACCTGCATATATAGCCGTCCCCAGTGCCGGCTCCAGATCTTTCCCCATTTTCTTCCACAGTGATCTGGCTTTAGCGTACTCCGGCTCGTACCAACGTATGCGTGAACCTCCTTCTCCCGTCGTCTTGACAACCACGACCTAAAAGGCTGTGAAAGCCGCCAAGACCTCGAAATTGGAGGTATGATTTTGACATCCTTGGGGTTGTGCATATCAAATTCTCTGTGGCACTCTCGCGGCATGACCTCACAAAAGGTAAACATTCGCAAGAAGCGCACCGATCTCATCATCAAGATCGCATTAGAGCCATGGATTATGTGAAAATTTTGCACGATATTCGCGTTCTTCTGACTAATCCGCGGTCTGAGCCATGTCCCTGACATGACATGGAAGCTGAATTTATTGTTCCTGTAGATGAATGGGTTGGCCTCTTCATTTGCAATGCGACATGTACGAGCTATGCTGAATCGATTGCAAGTCGGTAATATGTCTTCTCTGTACATGAACGTATTGAAATCCTTATCCTGCCCTCAGAAAAGACAATTTCTGGACTGACAGTATTCATTTTCCTCTCCCAGGACAAAGCGCTAGATCATGTCTTGCAGTTCTCGAGGGAGGCTGAAGAAGGAAGGCACCGTTTTATCTCGGGGATGCTCATAGGTGAGATTGGTCCTGGTGCTGGCAACATGGCTTTGATATATGGACCTGGAGTGACGCAGCCGATTTTAAGGAGTTGCCACACACGCCTTGAGGAGGAGGCGAGACTTGATCAGGAGTAGGAGACTGTAAGACTTGTGAGTGCAGATGCTCAGGCCGCTGTTAAGTCTTCAAGTTTGTATGTGTGGAGAAGAAAGAAATTTAGTTGCAGACAAGTGCGACAGGAAGGATAAATGATAATCCGGCTCGTTCAATGACGGTTACGTTTGTGGCTTACGTAAGTGGATCTAGCTCATGGGCGGGATTCGGCATTCACAAAGGGAGACACTCTCAATGGCTTCAAATTGGTTTATTGGCAGGAATCCAGTCAAAAGACGCAATCCGACCTAGCCATAACGACCATATACCCAAGCTTCAACAAGAGGTTCAGCTCTACTTGACGGAATTCTCCTGACACAACTGAAAATCCTGTTGAGCTACTCACTGTCCGCAGAATCCCACCCAGACTATCTCAGTTCTTCGCATGCTAACCCCTATAGCCTACTCAAAGTCCTGCTTCCCGACCACAGTCATCTCTATACGCCAGGGTCAAGGTGTTCCCCCATGGTCCTAGTAAATTCCGCAAGTCTCTCCCTCGCCCACACCACGCACTCTGTCCCGTTAAGCGAGCTTCAAACGTTCTGTTCATCAGTGGCATCATTGTGCGATTCCGTCAGGCTTGCAAAAGGCACTGATCCTGGATAATACCTGCGTTGTCCGTCCAGCCGCTACCGGATCCTTAGAATCACCCCCACAGAGGACCTCCTATCCGCCAACTTCGTGTATTGTCCTGTTAGGCTCGCATCGATACATTCCAAGCATGAATCACAGACGCCTTTTGATTGATCTGGGGGATGATGTGTTGAAATCATTGCCGGGGTCAGAGCCGCTGTGGGAGGAAATGTAGATTGGCCTGGAGTGAGACAAAACACGGCTCCTTATAGAAAGTGGAAATAGGACGACGGCGAGGAAGGTGGAGACGGAGATGAGTGTCCGGTAAGGCTAGGATTTGGTGGTGATTGTTTTTGTTATTAATTGCGTAGGTAATAGAACGTAGATGGGTTGGCATTGTGGTGAATTGATTGGGAGAAAGTTTGAATGGTCTTCTGATGGCCCATTTCTGGTTAATTGAACAGTGTGATGAATCTTTCATGCCTTTCAGGTGCGTTGCTGCCTCGGAGTGCTCTGATTCCACAGCGACGCAAATGTATTTTGAGCCCCAAAAGAGTGACGGTTGAAACAACACAAAGCCCTAAAAACAAGATCGAGATGCTCATGGTATGCGAACACTGCGCAAGAGACACTTCACCTTGTTTATTACGGGACCCATCCATGTTTCATTGCTTGCATTTCCAAGCCCGTACGTCGGCTCGAAGAATGCAGCTTGGGAGCACGCTGTGTCGTTCTTCGGGTCTCAAGGTCTCAAGGCTGCTTTTGGTGGCTCTCACGTCCTCAAACCCTTGTGCTGATTACTTGCGGCTGTGCTTGAAGCGCCTTAGGAACATGTTTCCAGCAGTTAGCGGTTAATTGGCACTCAACTCGGCTGAAGTTTGGTCTGAGGTTGACACATGGCTGGCCTACATGCACAGTTTCCCAGCGAAAATCCGTCGTAGAGTTCTCGCCAGCGTGACTCTTAAACTGAATACTCTATGCAAAGTGGATGGTGCGTATCGACAATAGAGGAATGTATTCGAACTCTCCCCCGAATTTCCTTCACCCTCCCTTTTACACGACCAACTCATTTCCTCTCCATATCCGCTCTATTCCCCATTTCACAATCCCTCGATGGGGTCCACGATTCCGGGTAATCCTCCCATAAGACCTCAACCCAGTCCCACTTGGGCAGACAGTTCTTTGCCTTCGGAGATGAGCGGCGAGACACGAGCGTCTTCGTTACTCTCTATGGAAGCCGAGGCGGAGTTTCTGAGTAGGGAGACCGAGCTGACTGGTAAGCGAGTGCACTTTCGGTCACCCGATGACGAAATCGGAGGCGGAGGTGAAGAAGATCTGGACGGGATGTCTGGATAGATGGCTAGGCGTGTTGAGGCAATGGATTACCGAGTCCAGAAAGTCCTTTGATCCCCAAAAAATGGTGGAAGTAGACAGTGCTGTCCGGACGACCGCGCTTATGCTCGGTCAAGGTTGGAGATTGCGTTGTGCAGCTCGAGGCTGACGGAAAGGTAGCGTCTTCTTTCCACAGCCTTACTGATCGATAAGCGACGTGCTTCTGGTACCGTTCCTTCATAGGAAGTTCAAGCAGGGGTCCTCATCCTACCTTTTTAGAGCCTTGTTAAGAAAAGTGAAGTGAGTCGATTGTTCAGAGAGAGACTGCAAATTCAAACTCGCTGCTTATCTCTTCTCTCTGCTATGTTCGTCGAATTCCTTCGTGCACTATTGGTATTAGCGATAAGGTCGATGCTATGTGGTGGCTCAAAGTTCACGTTGGAACAGATCGTACAAGAGCAGCCAAGGCGATGGCTATAGTCTTCGATCTTCGCTACATGACGGATGGCTTTCCGGCCATTTGTAGGGGCGTATCCAACTTTGGGAGCGCACACAGGCTGTGTGAAACCCGAGAGGGGTCGGTTGGACAGTGTATCAGGTCTAAGCATCGACTGGTATTCTACTGGACCTGTAACACAGTCGTCAGACGACAATGTTTGATCATCGCCGTTGTTGGGTCCCTTGCGCGTGTCGCGGATTGTTGTGTTGTCGCGAGACTCACGCCTTCTCTTCCGTACTCCAGGCTCTTCTTGCAAAAGATCTTCAACGAAATCCATGGGGGGAAGTGGTCTTTTCGAGCTCCGGATTGCATAGCCACGGATTTGATCAGGTTCAGGCGAGACTGAAGCAGGAGGAGACGGTGATAGTAATCCATCGTCTTTTGTTGAAATCTGCTTGGTAATTTCGCCGTTCTGGATGGAGGTATTGGGTAACATGTGAACAGCATTCTGCCTTATCGTGACGGTTTTGGGTCCCTTCAATGGGTGGTGCGCTTGGCCGAATATTACACACCCATTTTCTTTGAGATTGCCGGGTGGTCTCACATTCCCGAAAGCCTTAAACAAGGAATCGTAATATATTTGCTGTGTACGATCGCACTCGCAGCGATGAGATGCGGCGCCACTGCATTGCTCGAATAGAGTAGAGCCTCGGTGCCATTGGAGGTGACTAGTGGACAGATGCTTGCGAGATAGCCGTGAGCCTGCCTCCGAGTACAGTAGCTCTAGTATCGGAACACCAGTAGCAAGGTAGTCTTTTCCTTTAGGCAAACTCTTCCACGGGCGGCAGAGGCTGCTAAGATCGGAAACAGGCTTAATGATCTCGTCCAAACCGGTGGCGAAGAGTACTAGAGCATCAACATCATTGATTAGATCGACCCAGCCGCCACTAGATTTTGAAATGGTTGCTTCTTTCCGCCGATAGTTCTTCTCATGGACAAGGGACATGAATTCCCAACCGTGAACTTTGCTTTGCATCGTGCCATGCAATGCTAGTCCAGAACATGCTTCTATCGAGTCTTCCTTGTCCATCAAGCGTTCCATCTGCGACCAAATATCCAGGATGGCATCCTTGAAATAGTAATTCTTTTCTGCAGCAACATCGCGTTCATATAGCTGTCGTAACTGGTTGGCGGCGAATGCTTCTGTTGCAGCATGTCTACCATTCTTAGGATTCACAGGAGTCAGCTTAATTGTTTCCCCAGAAACTTTGTAAGGCGATAAGTGGTGTCGGGTTTGGACGATATGCAGCATCACATCGAGAGCAGGAACAAACCAAGCTCGACGATCTTTTAGATCATAGAGAACCACGGGAGTTTCTTCGGCACACTGGACGATCCTTTGGAAAGGCCCTTTCTGTGAAAAGTGCAACCTCCCATCCTTTGCACCCATGATGAAGTTCAATTGGCCTGTGATCATGGTTTGAAACCCTATGTTACCGCCAGAAAATCTCGTGGGCCTTTTGGCCTCGCCTGCAGGGGACCAGTCAATGCTGTCGTAAGCTGCATCTTCCGTTCCCAGATGGGTCTCTGAGGATTTCCACCACCCTAAGAAGGCTCGTGTAGTTCGCAGCGCATCGTAATCGACCTCCTCTAACATAGCGCGGTTTAGGCATTCGTTCCTGAGTTGTCGATAACGCATTCGTTCATCGTTGCTGTTTCGTATCAAGTGCCACTGGATGGACTGCTCGTGGCGTTCAATCGGCACCAACATTGCTGAATATCCCTTCAAGACTAAACCGCCCTCAAATTCCGTTACGTGCCGTGCGCCACCAAGAGCTGCCATGATTTCTAGGGGGACTTCAAGTCCTTGTTCCCCATTCTCCCTTTCCGAAACAGGGAATCCTCGAGCGATGACAGGATTTGCGAAAATTGGGAGCCAACAACTCTGCTCCTCATTGGATAACTCGGATGTGTCAAATGTGACCTTGAAACACGACGGCAGTAAGGTATCCTGCGCCTCAGGTGGCTCTAGGTTGAAGGTCGAATACTGGACTCGCTGATCTCCGGATACTCGGAGTACAGCCCCCATCCAGATAGCTTGCTGGAAGACCTCTGTGATTATTTCGGGATTGTTTGATTTGACATTCAAGACGCAGGTTCCTTGCTCAAGATCAATGCTGATTTCGAGACCGGAAAACATGACTAGCGGAAATCAGAAAAGTACATTAACAGAGTATTGAAGATGAAAGCATCGGGGAACACTAACCTTGAGCTTTCTTTTCACGACTATCAATTGCGGATTGAAATGCCGTTACGACCTTCATCCCTTGCAGAGGCCAGGTTTGTAGCACGTACTCTGAACACGTTGTTGCTTGGGCAATTTGCACTGTCCCGCTAAGTGTAATAACTGAGCCTAGATTTACATGATCATTATCAGGATATTGACTTTTTATGAAACCTAATAGATCCCAGTCCATGGCAAGCGAAGCACTAGCCGTCTTCCTCTCTGAGAGTTCACCGAGTATTCGAGACTTAATGAATGACATGCTGTCATCGGACGTAGGGTGCATGGCACCATCTTTCGACTCGGCATTCGTGATTCCGAGATATTTGAGCGCCCCGTGCCTGCTGGCGGCCGACATCTCTGTTGTCGGTAGGGCTCCCTTGCGTCGGCTAAAGTACTCGCCTAGGCTGGCCTTCTTCTTAAGGGGACTCGGCTGTACGAGGTCGGAATAGGAACTGGCAATAGATAAAGGGTAAGGTACTGAGCCTTGAATAAACGATGACTGGGGTACAGCTGAAGTGGGAGTCTCCATGAAACGAGTACTCGAGGGAGAAGTCGTAGGCACGGACGACTTTGAGGGCAGTTGCCATTGAAGGTCGTTCACATGAGTCCAATCGATAGGCCCAGACTGCTTGGCTGCTGTCTGCACCCCATTGAAAGGCCAGAGCGAACTTTCGTTCCGCCTCAAATCTAGGTCGATCTCGTCCCAAAGGAAAAAGTTGCAGCGCTTATGATCGACTTTTTGACATCTGTAATACCATGACCCAGAACTTATATCTCCGTTCTGAGTCTGTAAGCGCTCAGCTGGTAGGTGAGGGTCGCAATGGCACCACCGGACGCCTTCAGAGGAGGATTCCTTCAACTTACTGACAACCTGGCCATTGATTTTGTCGTCTTGGAGGTCAGGATCATCTGAGGCCTTGGCAGGCATTCCATCTTCATCACTAGCTCTCATTCTTTCTCCACACCCTTCATTCTCCTCAATATTATTTATGCTAGACCTCCTTCCGGCACAACCACCCTGGTCCTTATTGTGTCTTGCCAGTGCGTCACCACGAGCGAAACTGCGATCACACTTGGGGCAAACGTGGGGTCTCTCGCCAGCGTGGAGCTTGGTATGCCGTTTCAAGTCGTGTAAACGTAGAAATCGCTTTTCACAAACGTCGCACTGGTAGGGCCTTTCTTGGCTATGAGTAAGGAGGTGGCTCTTTAAATTATGATGCCGAGTAAAAGCAGTATTGCAGTACGGGCACTTGTGTCTCTTGGTCAGCCCAGACCAGGTGGTGGATATACCACTATCTTTGTCCACGTCGTTAGACTGCAGTAAGCTAGACCAGGACTGATGCCGGCCTGAGCTGTCTGTACTGTCCAGAGTCAGCGGTGACGAACGGGAATTGTTGGCGTATGATAGGCGAGATACTTGTTTGGAGTGAACGAATCGTTGCATTCATGATTTTCGGCCGGTCCTAAATCTATACCATCTTTTTCGCTGTGCCCAGACTGTAAGAACTGTCCGAGCACCTTTCCTGCAGGATTGGGGCTTGTTTGGCGGCCGTCAATCCGGTTGCTTAACCTTTGCTCATCCACTATAGCTGCGGCTCCTGTGAGCGCCTTAGGAGTACACTCCGAGGGAAGCAAGCTCGATAAGCCTGCATTGTCAGGCGCGAACGATTGTGATTGCAGCATAGGGTAAAGCTCGTTTGCATACTGCTCGCAAGCCTGAGGACCTCAGTAAACATGAGTGTTGAAGTAGAGTAACGTGAACGGTCTACCTTTGCTGGCTTCCCAACCTTTTCCCCAATGAACTTCCACTTGCTGGCCTCATACTCTCTTATGGCTGCCAGAGAAGCCCCGTCCTGATGATCTTATTTAAGTGCAATTCAAGCGACATGATGTTGATCAAGCTTACATCTTCCTGGTCAAAATCGGCAATCTTTTGCTTAATGAGTTTCCCCTTGCTTGCGTCGTACTCCCTTATGGCTGCCAGTAAAGCCCCGTTCTGACGATCCCAATTCAGTATAGTCTCAGCAACATGATGTTGATAAGCTTACATCATCCTGGGTAAAATCGGCATAGTGCATGTCCTGCAATGCAATTAGTCTTCCGTCGAACGACTGTGCTCAAGGTTCGTACCTTATACCAATGCTTCTTGACACTTCCTTCGGTCCTATGGGGAAAGGTCTTCAAGGAATTAGTCAAGGGTCCTTGTATAACGCCGCTTTAATCTTGTCACCTTTGCAATCTCGCCCCAGCTATTCCCAACATCCCTCATGACCTCCAGTCGTTGCTCCTCTGCCGGAGTCCATGGCGTGAAGGTCCTCCTCTGTTTCGGTAGGGGAATCGTTGCAGACACTTCTTCATATTGCTGTCCACCATCACATGACTCACTACTCAAGCTGAATGGTAACATTTTTGAAAGAAATAGTGGAATCGCCACTACGGGATCATTTTAGAGACTGTCCTATGCATTAACTTGTTGCCGCAAGCCTTTTCCGATTTCGCGATGACTTCATGCGAAATCAATCACTTGAAGATCGGAGCCTTGGTCCTCAATATGTTAAATTATACTGATCCTATCTTTATATCCTATGTTCCCAGTCGAAAAGGATAATCAATATAGTGGGCCCGTTGAAAATTTCCTACGCAAAGGCGTTGTAGGGAATACAGACGTAAAGTATGTTGGTCGAAGGCGTCCAAATCAAGGCCTTAGAGGTAGCCTTGTCAACGGTGGGGCTGTGCTTTGCTTACACAGCCCAAGTGGCTGGCCGTCGTCATTGTGCATACAGCTTTTTGCAAAACCCTTTGCGGGAGCGCAAAATTAGCAACCGCCCCACCAAATTTTTGTTACGACGACCGTTTATGATAAGCAAAATGAATATCGCATTATATAAATGTAAAATCGTGTAAATTTGAGACCGTGTATAGTTCATTAATTATTCAAAATAAATGTAACTTTTTTAAATCTCGATTTATGTATTGTTATCGTTATTATTATCGCTGTCGCTATCGCCCGCGCCCGATTAATAATCAATTTCATCATTTTTTATTTAAATAATCGTCAAAGTCACGCAAGAAATAAAATAATCGTCGCAATAATTATTTTATCTTTTTAATCGAATTAAATTTAAAATTGTTTAATAGACGATATAATATAAATTAAACGATGTAATATAAATATATAAAGAGACTTTTTTATTACATTTATAAATTATATCGTTATTATTATATTATTACACAAAAAATTTAATTTTAAAAAACTTTTTACGAAAAAAAAAACGTATAAACATTTTTATAATTTTTGATAATAAGCGATTCTCGTTTAATTAAGTTGAAAAAAATGAAATTATAATAAAGATGAACGTATTTATTATATTTATTATTAAGATATTGAATTTGAAACTCGTTATAAAATTTCATATAACAATTACGTCGTTATTAAAATTTAATGAATCGAAACCTCTTAAGCGATAACGTTTTTCTTCGATGATTAAATTTCTCTTAAATCTTTTATAACTTAATTCATTATTATCGAATTAATTATTTAAATCTTTATATAACATATTATCGTCGAAATTATTAATAAATAAAAACCGATTTATAAATTTAAGAGAAACGATATTTAATCAAATGATGCTTATTAACGAAAATTTAGTTTTTATACGATCGAACAATTTATACTTTTATCATTTTTTTTAATTTAATTTTATCATCAAAATGCGATATCGATAATAATTCAATTCGATAATTAATTAAATAATTCGCAAACGACGATTAATAACGAGAAAAAAAAAAGAAAAAAAAAGTCAATAAAAAATCTTAAAAATTATGAATATTTAAAAAAGTTAACAATTTCGTTTATAAAAGAATAACAAAGAATTAATTCAATCGAAAACGAAAACGAAATTATATTAATTTTTTATCGTTTAAAAAAACGTTATTAATGTTAATTCGCTTAATAATAAAAAGATGAAATTTATATAATATAAATTTAATGTAAAATTATTTTAAGAGAGCGAAAAGATCGCATTTAATATTGAAATTAAAAGATATATATTTAATGATAATTGATTTATCTTATATTTATTATTAATTATTAAAAATTATCGTGCTCGTAAGTATATTATATTATCGAAATTTTCTTATTATAATTTCATCGTACGACGTTTTTGTTATTATTAAATAAAAGTATTTTAATGTTTAAAAAATTAATTTAAACGAGTTTGATTAAATTTTAAACACGATATTCGATGAATTATAAAATTAAAAACATAAAAAAAAGTTTTAATTTAATCTAATATATCGATACGCTTGTAATAAATTTGATGTTATTTAAAAAAAAATGTTATTATCAAAATCGTTTTTATAATAATCATATATAACGATAAATTTTTAAATAATAAATTTATAAATTTTATCGAAATTTCATTAATTTTACATTTTATCGAATAATTATTTAACGTTTAAATTGCGAAGAATAATATTAATTTTATCGTTATTATTAAACGTTTTATTCGCGATCGTTGAAAATATTATAAAAACGATTATAATAATCAAAATTATTTTAAATCGATTTGTTATATTAAAGATTCGCGTTAATTTTATCTTATTATAATTTAAAATTTAATTAATTAATTAATAATTATCGTGATAAATTGAATTAATAAATTTATCGTCGATATATCGTTTATAAATTTATTTATTAAATAAAAACGCGATTTAAAAAATAAATAAAAGAATAAAACTCGCAAAAAGAGAAATGAGAAAAAAAAACGATATATAATAATCACGTAATCGTATATTTATTTTTATTATTACGATTATTCAATTTTTTATATTATTATCGAATTTAAACGACTCTTTTATAAATATTCGTTTCTTTCGTTTTAAAATTAAATTTATTAAACGTAATTATTATGATTTTTAACGCTTTATTAATCGTGTTTATAATCGTAAAATCACGATAATTTTAATCATAATCTTAAAGTATAAAGTTAATAATTTGATATACGTTAATATAAATTTTTTTATTAAATATATAAAATTAAACGTTATATCGTATAACGAATTTTTTTTAAAGAATATAAAGAAAAAATTATTAAATAAATATTATAAGTTTTATCACATTTAATAATAGAAAGACGATAATTTCAAGCATAAATAAAAGAAGTTAAATATCGAATTAAATATTAAATGCGAATTAATTAATAATATAAGCGCATTTAAACGTAAAAAGAAGTTAACTCGCGTTTTAATATATATACGTATTTTTACGATCTTTATAATAAAACTCGTTTTACATTTTATCGAAAATAAAAATTACGAATAAAATTAATAAACGAAGCAAATATTTTATAATGATATAAATTTAAACGATATATTATAATGAGAATATGAGAATAAACGATATATATAAATATTTATAACAATTTATTCTTTTAATGTCTCAGCGATATATATATCGTTTTTAATAATATTTATTTCGTTTTAACTTTTATAATATATATTACTTTTTTAAAAAAAAGTGTTCGCGTTATATTTTTTCTCTTACGTTTTAATAGCGAGGTTTAAAAAATAATTATATCGTTTTTCGTCGAAATATAATATAATCATATTTTAATATTTTTTGATTCACGTCTTTAAAATTGAAAAAGATATTTTAATCGAATTTAAATTAAACGAATATAAAGATAAGTATTTTAATAAAAATTTTATATCGTAACATATATAAATAAATTTAACATTGTGATAAATTAACGTATTATCGTATATAATAATCGATCGAGACTCGCTTTTATTAAATTTATCGCAATAAAAAAAACGTGATCTCGTATAAAATCGATAAAGATTTTTTGAATAATCGAATTTTAAAAAATAATTTATAATAAATAATTTATTATGATAAAGATTAATAACAAAGTTCATTTTTTTGATCATTTAAACTTTTTATTAATAAACGATATTATATATAATAACGCTTATTCGTATTTTCTATCGTTTAAAAATTTTAATATTTGATTAATAAAAATAATAAAATGCTGGCAAGGTTTTCGATAAAAATAAGATTTTTATATCACGAAACGATCTTTCTTATATGCGAAAACAAAAGAATAAAAGAAAATAAAAAAACAAGTTATGTCATTAAGTGTGTGATGATTCTTTAAAAAAGCTATCGAAAGAAAAATCTATTATGTATTAATATCAAGTTTTTTATTAAGTTAAACTTTTTTCAACATTTCTTTCCCTTTAAAAAAAGAATCGCACGTTTTCGTGAGTTTATTATTTATCGACGTTTTTTGAATCTGCGTTTCATGTTGACATTTCAACTTTTGATTAAAAAGAAATTTCGTGTTTATTTTTTCATTTTTTGATTGTTTACGCGTTTTTTAATGAGAACGATATATCTTAAAATAAACGTTTAAAAAAGTTAATATAAATTCGATATTGACGAGTGTTGATTTTTTATTCGAATAATATTTTTTATATATTTTTAATTTTGAGAAAATGAAAAAATGAAATTCTCGGCGATAAAACATTATTATTATTAATTATTACGAAATTAATTAAAAACGTATTGTTTATTAAAAAAATAAAAAATAAATTGTATTTTTGAAATTTTTTTTTAATTAACGAGAAATTAAATGTAAACGTGACTTCGTTAAAAGAATTTATAAAAATCGATATTATATTTGATGATAATGAATTTGCGAAAGTTTCTACGATAATAGCGAAAGTTTCTACGACAATAATTTCGTAAATAATAATTGATTTTGATGAAGATGAATTTGCGAAAGTTTTTGCGATAGCAATTTCGAAAACAATAATTAACCTTAATGAAAATGAGTTTGCGAAATTTTTTATAATAATAATTTTGAAAATAATAACTAATTTTGATGAAGATGAGTTTGCGAAAGTTTTTGCGATAGCAATTTTTTGACCGATTAATTATAAAGCAATGTATTTTTTATCTTTTTTGTTTAAGAACGTTTCGTCGCGGACGTCGTTATCATCAAATAATCTTTCGTTATTCGATTGTTAATTATCGATTCAATCATTTAAATTTGAAATAAACGAATTATTTTTTAAATGAAGAAAGATACGAATTGCGAGAAATGAGTATCTTTTTTTAAAGAATTTATATGCTTCATTCGCGAAGCTTAACATTTTATTTATAACGATCGCATATTTTTTTGAAAAAGTTTTAATGCTCGTTAAAACGTTTTTCGCATTTTTAACTTTTATAATTTTCGTGTTTAAATGATTATTTAAGATTTTTATAATTTTTAACAAACGCTGTGCGATTAGCAATTATTTTTATCATAAATTTATTATCGAATATATACTTTTCATCGCATTTGTTAAACGAAGAAATTTTATCTTTATTCTTTTTAGTTTTTAACGAAGTTTCGCATTTTTTTAACGCAACTTCGTATTCTTTTTTTTTATTCTGTTTTTTTTTTCGATAAAAGTTTTTTATCTTTTTTCGATTCGTATTTATTTATTAATATCATCAACTTTTTTTACGATGTTTTCATTATTAAAAAGATATTGCCGTTATTGAAGAATCGTTTTTCTCTCGAAACAATAATGTTTTTCAATTTATTAATTTTCAAATTTTTATAATTTTTCAACGCATCGATTAACTTTCTCTTTTTTCGTTTAAGCGACGACTATATTTAAATAAATGTGTTTAATGTTTAAATAAATGTGTTCGATATTTGAATAAGAAAATTTAATATTTGAGCAAACGAGTTTAATGTTTAAATAAACGAATTTAATGTTTAAGTAATTGAAATAAATGAGTTTGATATCTGAGCAAATAAATTTAATATTTAAGAAAACGAATTTGATATTAAAGCGAATAAATCGAATATGAGTATAAAAGACGATTTTTTATGATAATAATCATTATTTTGTATATGATAAGCATTTTTCTCTGCGAGATTTCTTTTATTATTGATTTTTTTCGTGTTAATAATAATTTTTTTGATATTATCGAGTGTTGTTTTTTTTATATCGAAAAATTGATATTTGTTATAAGCAATTTTGTAAATTCATTGATTGCGAATTGAAAAAAATGTTTTTGCGACTTTTCTTTTATTCACGTAATTTGATTTAAAATATTTTTTGATAAATACGACGAATCATCTTTTAATTCTCTCCTTTATCGAGAAATTTGCTTTTAATATAATTATAATTTATGCATTTAAAAGATTTATCTTAAATGAAAATAAAGAAAAATTGTTATTTTTAATTAATATACGAATAAAAGATTCTTCATCGTAATAATATTCGCGTGTTTATAAGTCTTCAATTCTTTAACGTTTGATTTCGCGTTTAATTGTATTTGCAATAGAAATTTAAAATCTCGATTAAAAATAGTCGCTTTAGAAATTTCTTAATCGATGAGAGCGAGAAATAAAGTCTTTATTCATTTCGCGAATCTTTAAATATCTTTTTTAAGCGTCGTAATAATTCTTTTACTAAATTTGTTCGTTAAGATTATTATTATATTAAATTCATTTTCAAAAGATAAAAGTCTTAAAATGAAATTAATGATTATCGTATAAAAAATCAGAGAAGGTGATAAAATCGATTTGAGATTTTCGTAAAAAACGTGTTTTTTCGTTTAATTTAATTAACACTCAAAATAATAAAGAATATAACACTTAAAACGTTTAATCAAATATTTAAAATAATATAATTTCATAATTCGCTCGTAAATACGATGAAATTTTTTATAATTGTATTTATTATGAATTAATTCGAAAATTTTTTATTTTAAACTTTTAAAAATATATAAACGTTTTCGATTATTATATTTATTTTAATAATAAATTAAGTTTTCACGAAGAATAAATTGTATATTGAGAATTTTGATATATTTTTTCGATTTATTATTTTTAAATCGCTCTCTTTTAGCTTTTAAGAATTTTAAAATCTTGAATCATTTTTTGTTTTTTTTATATATAGTTGCAAATTTGAAACGATATTTTTTCGACATTTTTATAAGAGAAAAGTTATATACGAAAATGTCGTTAAAAATTTTAATAATATTCGAATCAAGTTTTTTTTCACGTTTGCGCAAAAACTTTGATAAAACATTCGAGATAACATTTTGTTTTCTCGATTTTTATCGAATATCGAGATCAAATTTAGAAGCGTATTAAAAAGTTTTTATAAAACGAAAATTTATTTTATTTAAAAAAAAGGAGAAAAGAGTAATTTATCGTACAATATTCGTTATTATAAAATAATTAATGAAAATAATCATTTTTTTTTTGAAATGTTGATTTAATATATGTGAAATTTTCTTTAAAGTTTATATTAAAGCTACGATTTTCAATTTTATTAATTAATAATAAAGTTTCGTAGCATTAAGCAATTTAAATAAAAAAAGAATTAATTATATATCGATTTTTGAAAAAGAGTTATTTTAAGAGTTTTCAAGTATATGATATATCATTATCTCAAATTTATATCTTTTCGATTTATTAAAATCGACGTATATTTATCGTTTAAAATCATGATAATAAAGGTACGTTTTCGTAATTAAAGCTTTTTGTAACATTTCAAATAATTTAAGTTTCTTATTAATGAAAGTGATTTTCGTGATTTTGAAGAATTTTTTTTTTAACGTTTATTAATAGTAAAAGATTGTTTAAAAAGTTTCGTTTTTAAATATTATAAAGATTTCGCAATTTATATAAAATAATCGACGTTTTTACGCAATCAATTCGTTATATTAAGATAAATTTTAAGAGCTTTTAAAGTTTTTGAAAATCGCATTTTTTTGATAATTGTTAATCGTTTTTCGATAATGATAAGTTCGAAATCATTAATTTTTTATTTAAATAAAGTAATTAATAAGTAATTCAAATATGATTTTTTTGATTCGAGAATAATTTTGAGGCGTGCAAAAAGCGCGAAGATCGTTTTTAAATGCTCGAAATATTTTTTCGTAATATAAAAGAAAATTATAATATTATTAATGTAATATCTCGCGAAATAACGATATAAGCGTAAAAATTCGTTCATTTTTTTTTGTATATAAAGAATAAAATTTTTAAATTTCATTGTTACGATATTAAAATGTTCGAATTTTTTATAAAATATAATAATGAAACGTTAATGATAATTTTTTTTAATTAAAAACAAATGAAATTACTTATTATAATCGATTATATTAATAAAATTATATTTTTAAATAAAAGTAACGATATCTGTTTAAAGCGAAATTAAATAATTATTTAAAATAATAATTTTGTTTAATTTTCGAATATTTAAATTTTTTTTTTTTTTTTCGTTTCGAAGTTTTCTTTAAGTCAATATAAACGATTTTGTAAATTATAAAAATCGAAAAAATAAAAGATGTAAATTTTATTAATCAATTCATTTTTCTTTATAAATACATTTTATTAAATTTTTCGTTTATTAATTTTTTGATTTTCGAAATTAAAAAATAAATTTTATTTTCGAATTTGATAAACGAGAACTATTAATCATTAATAATAAATATTTATAATCATTTAAATTTCGATAAATTAATAATATTTTTAATATCTTTTTAAATTCGAGAATTTTTTTTCGTAAGCCTTTTTATAATTTTCACGTATTTTTATTTTTCGTAAATCGTGATATTTATTAAAATTAGCATAAAGTTATATTATATAAATGTATTAAATAAGATAACTAAGTGAGAAGAAAGTATATATA
>WOGZ01000333.1:0-35275 GCA_009733775.1 Alectoria sarmentosa
CCGCTGCCCATCCGCTGCCCATCCGATTTCCAGCCGATATGTAGCCGATGTTCATCCGATGTAAGATTCACGAGACAGGCATAGTAGTAAGTTTATGTTATCAAATTTGCGTTATTTATAAGATATGACATATGAAATACGAGATTAAAACGTTTATTATATTTTTAAATATCTCATATAATAAACAAATAATAATAAAGAAATAAATGATTAAAATATCTCTCTCGCGCTTGTAACAACAAATTCAAATTATCATTCATTATAAATTTCATGATTATGAATATGATCATCTTCGTTGAAAACGACATCTTCGCGCTTTTTCACATTACAATTACATTAATAAAGCGTAAATATTATCTTAACATTTGAAAATGTCATACGAATCGCTTCGGGCATTTTAAATTGATTTAATATCGATTTGATATCAATTTAACATCAATCAACATTTTAATTTACGCTAAAATTTATGATATAAATTTATCACGAAGCATGTTTAACATTTATCATTTTAGGTTAATATGAATTATTTCTTTTTTCTTTCAAACCATTATGTTGATGTTTTCACATTTACGTTTGTGTTTTAAGTTAAAAAAAAATTATACGTTGTCGTTATAATGTTATCATTTTATAAGCGTATACTTAAACGTTAGATTTTCGATTTGAAAATGTTTATGGTTTTTCTCTCCGCTTTTTTTTTCGCTTCGAAAAAAATAAAATATAACGTCTTTTAATAACGATTTTCTGAAATTCATTTGAGTTATCATTAGATGATATGATTTACACACATTTGATAAGATTAACATTAAGATTATAAAGTCGCGATTTTAATAATAAAATAATAAGATAATGATATAAAATTAGATAACGTGATTTTATTTAAGATGTTGAGAATATAATGTTAAAGAAGCTTTATGCGTATAATGTTCGCGCTTATAACATATAACATGTTTTAAAAAATATTATTTCGAGACGTGATATAATTTTAAAAATAAATAAGATATATAAAAACGAGATAAGACATTTAACATAATAATGAAAAAAAGGTAAATCTTGATATTAAAAAGAATAAAAACACAATTAATCTTAAAACGTAATTTTACATTATAAATACAATTATGAAAATTACTTTAATGATTTGTTTTTAATTATTCTTTCGTGAACAAAAAAGACGACATTAAACACGAATTATCGTTTGCAATTATTATACGATAAACAATTAAATTATATTAAAAACTTATTTAAAGCGCGATTTATAAATTAAACTTAAAACGTGATTAACAGATTAAATTATCATTTACAATTATTACGTGATAAACAATTAAATCATGTTAAAAACTTGTTTAGAGCGCGATTTATAAGCAAGACTGATGACGTTAACTATATTAACAATAAAACAAAATGAGATTTGACGATGCAGAACGGATAAATGCTTCGTGATAATACGTTTATTATTTATATGAGAGAGATAAAAGAGACGTTGTCGGATGTAGAAGGCATTATGACATCGCATCAATAAGATCGATATAGCGAATCATATCTAATCGTTGATTAACAGCATTTATATCGTAAAGTAAAGGAATCTATCTGTGCGATATAAAAAAAATCAATACAAATGATGATGCGATAATAATATATAAGATAATAAACATCATGATGCGAAAAAGAAAAAAAGATAATTCGATAACGATAAATTATTGATGCTCTGTTGACTATTTGTTGAAGCATTATCAACTTATTTTTGACATTCAAATACATATAATATGATCATACGATTAAAAGTTAAATAGTAGTTTATTACATTTAATAGCATATTTAAAATGCATCTTTATCATTATATTGTTGAAGAATTTGAACAATGTTACGAGTTTGTTGAAAAAGAGTTTCTTTAAACACTTAAATAACTAATTATCGACAAGGCATTTATTCACGTAAGGGGGCCCTTAAGATAAGATAAAAATTATCGCATGTTTTTAAATAACGATGAAATAATTATTGTTTTTAATGTTAATTAAATCGATAACCTTTTTTTCAAGCTCATTTTTTTCGAATTGAGCATTGTTATCGTCGAAAAACAAATTAACATTTATCGCAATAAACGTAAACTCGTTGAGAATATTCAGTATTAAATTTTTTTTTTTTTTTTCATTTATAATTTTAAAAGAGAAACGTTAAAAGAGGTATATAATTATCGTCGAAGAGAAAATTAATAATTTATTTAATTTCATTTTAATTTTAAAAAGAATTTCGTTAGAAATCGTTTTAAACGTATTTGATTTAAAATTTATAATTGAATAATCGTTTGATACGCTCAGCGATAATATTATAATTTCTTTATTCTCATTTATATCGATAATTAAGTTTATTATTCGCTTTATAATTAATAAAATTTTCGAGTTTATTTTCATTGTAAAATCGTTTAAAATTACGAAATTATATCGAAATTTCATTTCGAATTCTCTCATTTTATTAATAAAAGTCGTTTTTATTAAATTTTATAAACCTCGAAATTTCAAAAAAATCATAACGAATTTTTATTATAAATGTTGAAATGTGTTAATTATCTGAAACATAAAAGGTTTATCGAGACTTAACACATTTTGTATCTAGATGCTCTGTTGCGATTACTCAATCAATCAAGTGTTTCATTTACTTTTAATAGATTATGAACCCGAAATCGCGGGCATTCGTTTAATATCATTTATTTATCATTTATAAATCAATTAACTTATCAACTAAGCGTATAAGGGAAATTCTTTGAAAATTGAATCGCAATGTCAAAATTTAAACGATAAAATAATTATTCACTTTGCGACAATTGCGCAATTCAAGTTTATTTATCATATGTGATTATTTTTGTTGATAAATCGTGCTTTGAATAGTATTTGATTCAATTTAATTGTTTATTTATGTGATAATCGCAAATGATAAATCGTAAGGCGTTGATTGCGTTAATTGCAATCCGCTTTCAAAGGATTGCGATTTATCACCTATTAATTTCAATCTTTAAATGATGAGTTATATTCATAGCGCAATGGCCGAATAACTTTTAAAAAATCGTTTAACCTTATAAATCATCATAATTCTTTATTTAAAGAATGAAGGGATTGGGATTGAATCTGATCAAACGCGCATTATTTTCATTAATCGATTAAGCGTTATTAAATAATGTCATTTCGTTGTTTATGAAATTTGTGATAAATGAAAAGGGATTATAAATACGCTGCAAACTTTGTTTCACGATTATTATTATGACATTAATTATTAAACTCTTTTTAACAAAATATCAAATCAAAATTAATAGCGATAACGGGTCGCTTATAACAATAAGCATTTCGTTATAAAATATGACTTTTATTATGTCAACGGTTATTATCATATCAACGATTTTAATGTTAGTTGTGATTAAAAAAGGGCATAAAAGATTCTTGAATATTTCTTCTGACTTTGATTTTTAAGCATTAAAAAATTCAATCACATTTATTAATTATATTTCTCGTCGAAACAAATTCAAACGTTTTAAATATTTTTTTTTTTTTTTTTTTTTATAAATCAAGACAAGTTTAAACGTTTTCGTTTTTTCACGTTTATTATATCTTTAAACATCTTTTAAAAAAAGTTTCGAATTTAATTCAAAAAAATTCGATTAATAAGACGCATTTTCGAATGCGACTTTTCTCTTTATAATCAAATATTAAATAAAGTTTATCGTTAATTTAAAACGCGTTCGAAAAGCAAAGAACGCGATTATGTATTTATTTATTTATTTAATAATATTATAATTCTTGATAATTTTATCCGCGAATCTTTTCTCAAATTAATTGATAATGAAAATCTTTTTAAAATTATCGTTTAATTTGTTGAATTCAATTTTCTCATTATTATTTAAATTTTTTATACTTTTAATAACATATCGAAGTTATTATTATATTTGAAGAAATCGTCGACGTGAAGTTTAATGACGATTTTTCGTTTTATATCAAAAAGTTTGAAGGATTTAAAGATTTTCAGATATGATTTAAAGAAATGCGATAATTTTTTACGTCGTAACGTTTTATCAAGTTTATTAAAGTAAAACAAAGTGAAATTTTCGTTATATTTATTATTTTTAAAAACGTTTCATTTAATGAATTTATGATAATAATCGATATTATTAAAAAAAAGCGAATCAAATAAGATTTGAAATATGAATTTTATATTAACATTATTAAAAATCGTTTTGAAAATAACTTGTTTATGAATCATGAAAATGAGATTAATACACACATTTTGTGAGATATTATTTATAAAAATAATAAATTTAAAAATTTCGATACATTTAATAATTTATATCGTTAATTATTTAAATTGAATCTTGATTAATATAAAAATGCAATTGATTTTGTCGCTCGTTTTAAAAGCATTTATAATAACATTATTAATTTATTATTTAAATTGAGGTTGAAAATCAATTTTTTTTTTTTTTTTTTTATATGAGTTTGAATAAAGCGAATAACGTTTACTTTATTTATTACATTTAAAATTATAAATTTATAAATGATGTTAATATCGAGACAGTCTATTTATTAAAATACGTTATCATTTGATTTATTCAAATGATAATCAATCTCTTTTTTGAGCGTTAAGAGTTTATTTTTGTGTTTATCGTTTAACGTTTTTCTCGTCTTATCGCTTTAATTTTAAAATATGTCATTATTATTAAGTTTTAAAAAGGCGTTATATTTGATTTTAACAATAAGATTATTCAAAAATTCGTCAAATATTGTATTCATTATAAAAAACATTATTATATCAAATCGAAATGCGATCAATTTTTTAATAAGAATTATTAAAACAATTTTAATGATAATTTTGACGGCGGTGACAATAAAAGAAATGACGATAATAATAATAACAATGGCGGTGATGATAAATTTAAAAACAAAAAGAATAATGATTGAAAGAATGCTTTTAATAGCAAAAAACGTCGTTATAAAAATCGTAATTTTATCGAATCTTTTGATAATCAAAGGGAAATCATGATTTTTTTCACGATTGAAATAAATAATTTATCATCTTCGCGATAAATCATGAATTATGTTTATTTTCAATATTTTACGTTTAATAAAGATTGCTTTATATAATATCGCGTTTTCGATTTTAAATTAAATGATGTTCGTTTTATTAAGAATATTAAGAACGCTCGCATTTTCATTGACATCGATAAAATATATATTAACATCGTTATTGATAATCAAAAAAAGAAGTTTATTTTCACGAATGTTTTTTTTATTTTAAATTTATTTTTGAATTTAATCTTTTAAGGATAATTGATGCGCAATAATATTTTAATAAAATTTGTGCAAAATAATATCGAATTTGATAATCGTGATATTATCGTTTAATTATAAAATAATAATTTTTATTGCTTGCGTCTGTGAAAGCTTAATTAAATTTTGATTGTTTTCAAACAATCGTTAATATTTGTATTTGTGTTTAAATAATATGATATCAAATTCGTTATACTTTATATCATTTTTAAACATAAAAAACATTTTAATTCGATGAATAGCGTTATTTTTTCATTAATTTATTTCGATTTTTTTTTTCGAATTTAGATCTCGATGTTGTATCGCGCAAAATCAACGATTAAATCCTTGATTTATAACATATTCGCATAAATTATTTAAGATATCAAAACGTTTATAAATTGATCAAGTTATTTAAAAACATCGATTTATTTAAAATTATCGTTAATAAGAAATTTTATATTTTTTGCGTAATCAAAAAAACGCAAAGAATATCGCATAAATCTCACATTCGTTTTAAAAAAAGGTTTTTGAATTTAATTTATAATGATGTTTGCGATTTTATTATTTTTTAAGATCATTTTAAAGGCAAATATTTTGTTATCTTTATTAATAATTGAAATAAATGTTTTGAAATTGAAATCATCGAGCATAAAAGCGAGATTTTTTTTGTTTTCAAATATTATCAAATTAAAAATTAACATAAAAATGTTATTATTAAATGTTTTCGAATTGATTATAATGACGAATACTTAAATTTTGATTTTAATATTCATCGTGTTAATTATAACATTATATAAAAGTTTATTCATTTTAATAATCTCGAACAAAATAAAATCATTAAACGATTTAATTAAACGTTTTTTAACATTGTCAACATTATTATTAAAAATATTAATCTTAATTGAAAATATTAATTAGAATTTATATTAATCGTTAATTATTTTCATAATCGAAGCTTTATACGATCGCGCAAATTTATTTCGTATCAAATTTATATGAATTTTAAATCTTATTTAAATCATATACGTCGTATTAAGATTTTAAACTTTATTATTTTGCGCAAATTCGTTATTAATTAAAAAAAAAATCAAAAACGCGTTATCAAATTTTTTTTTATCGATTACGAAAACGATTATATTTATTATATGTTATTATCAAATGATAACATTATTCGATCTTTTAAAATCGTTTAAGATTTGAAAAAGAATAATTCTTTATTTGATTTATAATTATCAATTAATTTAATTATGAGAAGAAATGATTCGACGTTTATAACGTTTTTCGTCGTTAAAAATTGATTATTTATAAATGAGATAAACGTTAATAAATTCATTTAATCGTTTAAATTTAAACTTTTTGCAATTGAACTCTCAGATTTTTTTAAAATTAACGCATTAATTCTTAATTCGTCGTTATCATTAATTTTCATTTTTTAAAACGATATGTCAAATAATGCGTCGTTATTTTATTTAAATCATTTTTATCTCATATCACGCGATTTTTCGTTAAATCTTATTTAATTTTATGCGATAATTATTTAAATTGTTATCGCAATGAAATCGTACGAATCGAAGATTTATAAAAAAGTTATTATCAATAACTCATATCAAAAGTAATAAAAAAATGACATGATCGACGAGAATGATTTTTTATTAAAGAATAAGATTTAAAAATTTATCGATTTATTTAAAAAACGTATTATTTTTTGTGATAAATGAATTTATATTATTAAGCGCGGAGCTCGCGACGAAGTCACTCATTTTAAAACTCGTTAAATAATTTATGATTTCGAATAATAAAAAAACTTAAATTTCAATGAAACTTTCGTTTTAATAATCAAATTTATGTTTTATAAAACGATTTTCGTTTTAATCGTCATCGAGAATTAAGATTTAAAATAAATAAACGTTAAAATCGTTTTCCTTTATGATAACGTTGAGGAAAAAATTTATATAAAATAATTCATTGAATATATTTTAAAAAAATATCTTGATAAGATTTATAAACTTAATAAGACTTTTTATAATTTAAAATAATTTTTTCGAATTTAATATAACATCTTTATTAAATATATAAAAGAAATCGATTTTATTCTCATTGATGTCGATTTCAACGTCTTTATTGATTTAAATATTAATATCATTATCATTTTTTATGTGAACTATATCTTTATTATTGACTCATCTCGATTTAAAATTCAACGAATAAAAGATGTTTTTAATATTAAATTCAAAATGAGCGATCTCGACTTTTACAATTATTATTTAAAAATAATAATAACTCGCGATTATATTAATCGAATTTTATAATTAAGACAATTCGTTTATATCGAACATTTTCTTCGTATTTATAAAATATAAAAAATTAAAATAAAGTTTATTTTAATAAAGATCAATTTGCGATTAATATTTATCGAAAAAAAATATATAATTTTTAAAAAGTTTCTTTAAATTTATTAATCGATTATTAAATCTCTTATATACGTTATATTCGACATTAAATCAAACATTGTTTTCGTTGTTTTAATGATTTTTCGATATATTTTTAATTTTATCGAGATTTATTATGTCGTTGTTAAGCGCATTTTTCATTATTTGAAAAAGATTATCAATTAACATCTCATTTATAAAAATACGTTGCAAAAATTCATCGATTATATTAATTTTAATTGAATTAATGATTATGATATTCGCACATCAATTTTAGATTACGTTTTTAATTTAAAAAATGAGATTATCAATTAATTATTTAAACGATAATTTACGATCGCATTATTTATTTATAAGATTAAATACATCGATCAAATGCAAATTATCAAAAAAATCATTTGATTAAAAGGTTTTTTAAATCAAATTCGCTTTAATGAAACGTTTTAAATAATTATTATTTATAATAATAATTAAAACGCAATTGCGTTTATTAAAAATTCTCAATATTATGATCGTGTTAAACATATCGATATTCAACATCATTAAATGCGCGATTAAATTGTTAATAATAATGTTGATTTATAATACGTGCTCATCGACAAATAAATCGTCGACGATCTTATTAAAATTCTTTATAAAGATAAATTCGAATTATTTCGCAAATTTATTGATTTCGAATCATATTTTTAAAATGAATAAAATCTAAAGCATCGTTTAAAGATGAATGAATTATTCTTTTTTTTATTTTTATGAAAGCTTTTTCGTTTGATTGATTCTCACATTATGGGTGATCGATCGAGTTTATTCGTAGAATCTCAAATATCAGTTTTGGCGTCCCGTGCGGATAAACTTTGATTTATCAAAACAATTTAAAGCTGATTTGTCG
Organism: Alectoria sarmentosa; assembly: GCA_009733775.1. Taxonomy (NCBI): domain Eukaryota; kingdom Fungi; phylum Ascomycota; class Lecanoromycetes; order Lecanorales; family Parmeliaceae; genus Alectoria; species Alectoria sarmentosa. The sequence continues at coordinate 8,604 of WOGZ01000333.1, forward strand.
TTATTGCATTTATAGTTATAAACTTTGCGGGCTTTTCTTCAAGAGACCTATATCTACGTCCGATCCAAATTTTAAATCTGCGCCACCACCCAAAAGGTCGCTGTCGTCGGTTTTTTCGTCAATTGCCTTGAATATTCTTATTAAGATCATCACACCCATGCCTTTTGGGATCATCATATCCATTCCCTCAGGCCCTTTTGACGCCATCACCATCATCATCATCATCGTCGCAAGTATCGATCGCAATCTACATACACCCTGTCAATCATTATTGCCAAGCACCAATGCCCTGAAACGATTCATAGGCCTTGCGATCGGTCGCATGCATGCATATGCAGTTCGAAATATTTCGTTTAATCGGAAAATTTAACCTCACATATATCCACCGACCATATGTTGCTCAATTTTTGGTGTGCACCAGATGAACTGAAAATAAATTTGTCAAAAAACGGTTTTTCGTCAAAAAGTGGAATTTTTTTATGGAACACCGTGGCGGATATGTCCAAAAGGACATAATCGTTTTCAAAAAAAAAAAAAAAAAATCCGACTTCGAATTTTCACTGTTCCTACCCAATTTTGAACATCGCGAATTTTGAATTTCATAATTCATATCTGGGTCATTATGAGGCGTATTCGATTACTTTTTCGAATTTTTTCGACTTTTTCGACTTTCACTTTTCTTACCCGACGTTCAAGTCATATGATATCTCGAATAAAAAGGATAAGAGGGGTGATTCAAAACATTTTGATTTTCGAGTTGCAATGCGATTATGTGAGAGTGTTGAAATGTGTTAATTATCTAAAACATGAAAGGTTTGTCGAGGCAAGGAAGGTTTGTCGAGGCTTAACACATTTTGTATTTAAATGCTCTATTACGATTACTCAATCAATCAAGTGTTTCATTTACTTTCAACAATAAAATGTATTAATAAATGATTATATAAAACGAAATTGATTCTCTCATCATCAATGATATTTGAATTTTAATAAATTTATTTTTTAATGCGCGTGTTTTAAGAGGCAAATAAGTTTATAAAATTAAAAAAAAATTTATTAACGAAATCGTATAATATAAAATTCGTTAAATAATTCGTGATTTCAAATAACGAAAAGAAATCAATTTTAACGAAATTTTCGTCTCGATAATCAAATTTATAAATTATAAAATCATTCTCGTTTTTATGATAATTTTAAATTAAAAGTTTAAATAAATGAACGTTAAGATTATTTTTTTATACGACGATGTTGAAAAGATAATTTATATGATATAATTTATGAAATTTAAAGTTAAAGGCAAAGAAAATAAGATTTATAAATTTATAAAGACGTTATATAATCTAAAATAATTCTCGAAAATTTAATATAATATTTTTACGACGTATCTTAAAGAATTAAGCTTCGAGTTTATCGTCGTTGATTTTTTCGTATTTATTAATAATATTATCATCATCGTCATTTATATAAATGACATTTTGTTTATAAATTTCGATAAAGTCGACATTTAAGCGATTAAAAATAAATTTTATAAGAAATTTAAAATAATCGATTTAGGTTTATATATTTATTATCTTGATATATCGATTATAAAAAATCGTATTAATCGTATTTTGCGTTTTAAATAAATAATTTATATTAAAAAGTTTTTTATCGATCATAATATAATTGAATTAATCGTTATTTCAATTTTCATTATTAATGATAAATTTTATATCGTCGAAAATGATTTTGTGATCATTAAAGAATCTTATCACGTTTATCAATTTGTTGTTAATTTTTTAATATATGCGATGTTGAATATATATTCAAATATCGTTTTCGTAATTTTAATGATTTTTTGATATGATTCGAATTTTGATATTTTTTATTAAAGCGCAATTAAACGCATTTTTTGATATCTTAATCATATGAAGAATTAATAATTTATGTTTCAAGGCGATCTTAAATTTTTCGCAAATTATATCGACGTTAATTAAATAAACGATTAAAATATTCGACGTTTTATTTTTGAATATGTTTTTGATATAAATAATGCGATAATTAATTAATTTTTTAAATGACAATTTATAATAACGTTTTCAATTTATAAAATCGAATATATTAATTAAATTTAAATTATTAAAAAAGCGATTTAATTGCGCGGATTTTTTAATCAATTCAATTTAAGCGTTAAATGTTTTTAAATAATGATAATTTATTATAATAATCAAGACGTTATAACGTTGATTAAAAATCTTTAATTTTATGCTCGTATTAAACATATTAACATTTAACATTATTATATACGAGAACAAGTCATCGTCGAAAATGTCGTTTTAAAATATATTTTTATCGATTAATAAATAATCGACGATTTTATTAAAGTCCTCTTTAAGAACAAGTTCGAAAGATTTCATTAATTGATCGAATTAAAATATCGTTTATAAATAATCTCTCGCGTTAGTTTTAAAAAAATCATTATTATAATTTTAAAAAAGTTATTATTATAATTTCAAAGAAGCAATTATTATCTAATTTCAAAAAAATTATTATTATTCGTAAAGTTAATTTAATGTTATTATTCAATTGTTTTAGAGAAGCGATTTCATTGATTTTTATATTTCGAGTGATCGATCGAATTTATTCGCAAAACCTTAATTATTAATTTTAACGTCTTTTATAAACAAATTTCGATTTACTAAAATTCAATTTGAAGTTAATTTATCGTTATTGCATTTATAATCACAAACTTTGCGAGCATTTATTCAAAAGGCTCATATTTATATACGATTTAAATTTGAGAATTGCGTTATCATCAAAAAAATTATTATCGTCGAATTTGCCTAATTATTCACGAGAATTCTTCAATAACATAATTTTCAAATGTTTTCAAATGTTTTTAAACGTTATCACAATTATCATATTTATACTTTTAGACTTTATATTTTTAAACATTATTGTCGTTATTATTATCATTATCATTATCGCAATATATCGATCGTAACTTGTATATATTTTATCAATCATTATTATCAAGCATTAATACTTTGAAACGACTTTTATAGATTTTGCGATCGATCGTATATATGCATATACAATTCGGAATATTTCTTTCAATCGAAACATTATTTTCACATATATTTTTCGATTATATATCGATCGATTTTTGATATGCATCAAATAAACTGAAAATAAATTTATCAAAAAACGATTTTTCGTCAAAAAGTGGATTTTTTTTTATGTAATATCGTAACGAATATGTTCAAAAGAACATAATCGTTTTCAAAATTCGATTTTTTTTCGGATTTTCATTGTTCTTACCCGATTTTAAACATCGCGAATTTCGAATCTTATATTTTAAAATTTAAATATTCAAAAGAATATAAAAAATAATAAAAGGATATAAAGTAATTTCACGCTTATAATTCGACGTTACGATTCACTTTTATTATTTAACGCTAATTTTCACGATTATAATTCGACGTTACGATTCACTTTTGTTATTCGATATTAATTTTTCACGATTATAATTCGACATTTCGATTCATTTTTATTATTCGATGTTGATTTTCATCTTTATAATTCGAAATTCAAATTTAAAAAGATGCGAGCGAAAAGAAGTGTTGAAATTCGAATCATATAATGTTAAGTCTTAACGATCACGTGCGCACATTAATGCGCTCATACATAAATCGCTCTTTTTTTCGTAATACTTTTAAAATAATACAACTAAGTGTTCTACTTCATATTTTAACAATTTTTATAATTATCTTCAATCGTTCTCATAATATTTCTGTCTGCTTCAATCGAAGAAGCTTTAATCATTCATTTCTTGACCTCATCAAGTTTCTAACTTCAAAAGTCTCTTATCATAAGCTTTTTAATACTTTCGAAGTCATTATCATAAATTTATTTCAACTTCCGAAGTCTATTACAAGCCTACGTTATCGTTTTTTCATTTTACGAAAACAAATCTTGATTTGTAAAAATTTATTACAATTAAAGATATCTTAATTAATCGTTCCTTGAAATCGATATATTTCATCGAAATTTTTTCATCAAAATCTTGACCTTCTCTCCACATCAATCAGAAAATTTACTCGAAAAATTGATCTTTCATTACATTTTAAATTATTTTAACTTCACCCGAAATTTGTTAAATCATAATATTATCAATTTCAAAAGCTTTTTTTATCACGAGAACGTTTTTTTAAATCGATTTAAAGGAATAACAACAATTGCTTCTCATTTTTTAATAAAAGTTTTTCTCAATGATTATTATATCGATTCAAATTCTTACGATAACAATTTCTCTTTAACACCGCTTATTATATCACGCCTTACATTTATTTTATATAACACTTTTTCGAGTATTATAAATGTCATTGTTATTAAATGATTAAACAAATTCGATTATAAGATGAAAGATTATTAAGATAACGAAGACCGATTTTCATCTATAAAATATCTCAATTATTTCAACATGCTTTTGATAAAGAACGTTATCAAATAATTTAAAAAAGATTTAAATGCCCGTCATCTTTTAACGAAAACAAAGATTATTCTTATTTATATTATAATCGATAATTTCCGAATCGTGTTCTGTGAAACCTTTTTATCAAAAAAAATCGAAATCGAAAACTTATTTATATCATTCGAAATAAAACTTATTAAATTATATCAACGTTTTAATGAATTATTATCAATATATTATAAGAAAACTTATAATTTTATAAAGAATATGAATATCAAAAATCGTTTGATTTTAACATTAATCTTTCTCGAACTCAATTTTTTAAAATTAATCTTTTTAAATATCATTTTTCGAGCATTTATTCGAAGTTTAATTAATTTTAAGATTCGTAAAAAAGTTATTCGAGATATAACACAAATTAATCATTTTTTATTTAAAATTTATAATTTTATTAAAAAAGCACGTCAAAATAAGCTCGAAATTCAAAAATTATTAAACGAAAAAGTTAAAGTCAATGAATTTCAGTTTTATAAATCGCTCATATAAAAGAATTTGTTTTAATAACAAATTATTTCTCTTTTAATTGTTCATTAAGTTTTTAAAACCCTTTATAAACAAATCTTATCGTATTAGATTTGATTTTTTTATATAAATTCATTTTAATAAAAATCGTTCTCGAAGCATGATTTGTAATAAACTTTTTAATATAAATTTAAATATTCGAAATTTGATATAAATTATCATCACGTTTTCATTTAAAATCTTAATCGAGCGAATGTTAAAAGGAGCGAAAACAATTCGAGTAATCGTTTTCATAACCCTTAATTTATTGTGAAAAAAATTTCTAATCGAATTATTTCGAAGAATTTTTATATTAATAACACTTTTTCGTGATTTCATATAAAGAATAAATCGTTATATGTCAAATGTGAAACGATAAATTATAAATTATTTGTTTATATTAAAGCATTTTTGTTTGTATAAAAATAAATATATTTACGTATAATCGTCTTTAATGATAACTCTTAATCAAATTTTGTTTTTATAAAATTTAATAAATATGATGAAAATGTAAAATCTTATAAGATTTTGACAAAAACTTCTTCAAAGTTTTTCATAACTTTTAATGTAAATCAATTTCCATTATCAAGTTCGATTGATTTCTACATTACGCTTTTAAGATCAAATTTAATAATTATCGAAGTTATTGATTGAATTGAACCGCTTTTTTTTTGTTATAAATGTTTAAATTGCGAAAATCAAAAGTTTTCAAACAAAAGCATTTTTAAATGAAGATTTCGATTTAAACAAAAGAGCTCACATCGAAAAATCTAAAAAAGATGATTCTTTATAATCAATAATTTCAAATTTTTTTTCACGACAATAAAAAAAGCGATTAAAACTTATATTTTAATTATTTATTTATGTAAATTCGATTATTCCGCAACAAGTTTCTTATCAATTTTAGATTTTTTTGTTAAATTCTTTAACAGATATTTTAAAAGTCGTCGAGAATCGTTTTAAAAGAAAAGATAAAAAATGTGTCGAGAAGAAAACGAAATCGCAATCTCTAATAAAAATGTTTAATGAATTTATTTATGATAATCTTATATTTATATGTCAAATTTTTTCAAATAATCGAATCGATCTTTTTTGATTTGACTTTATGATATGATCATCAACAGTTTATAAAAAACTCAAGCGTCTCTATATCAAAATATTTAAGAAACGTATTTTGAAGTTTTCAACAAAAATTATATAAGCATTTAAAGTCTTTCAACTTATAATCGAATAACAATTATCGCAAATGTTTATAATTTCATTTTAAAGTATTTTATAAACATTTTAATTTATAATGTTTTAATTCATTACGCAACAATTATCTTTTTCGATTTCTCAATCTCAACAATTTATCGCGATTTATGTTTATAACATTGAAACCTTTATTACGAAAATCGAAAAACATATTCGATTTTTAAGTTCATTAATCGACGTTGATAAAGTTTTTCGTATATTTATGACAATAAAACAATTAAACGATACGAAAATATAACTTTTTAAGACATAAATTCAAATTGATCAGGGTTTTGATATGAATATCATATCTTTAAATTTTATGCGTTTATTAAGTTTATATACGAATTTGTTATTCGAGATCGGGTTCAAAAATCTCTTTATGCGTATTGTTAATCATAAAAATATTATTTTTAAATATTGAATTTGATTGAATATTGGGGTGGAAAATGTATAAAAAAACATTAAATGTTTTGTTATTTCGAAAGTCGTATTAATTAATGAAAATAATCGTTTCGAATATCTTAATTTAATTCTCGAAATTTTATGATTATATTTTGTTAATATTTTCATTTTCATTCGTCAATTCATTATTTTTATTAACGATAAGTTTATTAACGAGAAGATTCGTGATGTTATAAACTCGAAAATGATTTTTTATAAAAATCATAATTTATTAATGTATTCGAAAATTATTATAATAATTTTTGAACCTTTGCGAAAGATTATAATAAACGAGATTATCGAAGATTTTTCAAAATCTTCAAAAAATTTTGATTTAGATGATGATTTATTTGATGTGAAAGAAATTTAAAAAGATTTTCAATGAGTTAATGTTGTCTTAAATAAAACGTTAAAAGATCAAAACATATTTATGCTCATTTCAAAAATGTCGGAAATATTTTGAAAAATCCTTTTATATCAATTATCGAAGTTTATAATTTATTATTATCACAAGCTTTTACAATCACGTTTTTATTAAAAGCTTCGAATATCTTTTTGAAAGTTATTAAGATTCTTTTTTCGAAATAATTTATTAAAGTCTTTAACGTATTAAATATTCTTATATTAACATTTTCATAAATATTTTTACGATAAACATTTTCTTTTAAAAAAATAATTAGAAATTTTTCGTAATAAAAGTTTTTTTTTTTAGGATTTGAAAAATTCGAGAAATGAACTTTTCGATTAAAACTCGCATCTGTTTTTAACCCTTTCATTATTATCGAAATATAAAAAATACGTATATTATAATTATTATGATAATATCGCCATTTCAATCGTGAAAATCTTATCGATTTTTTTTATATAAACTTTATTATGTATCGTGTTTGAATTATTTTAAAAATCAAACTTATTTTTTTGAAATCTCAAAAAAAATGATTTATTTATATCGAGTGGTGGTTATGAAAATTGATATAAAACGAATTGAAAAAAGGAGTGTATAAATTTATAAAATCGATAAACGAATGTCTTTTTTAATAAAACGCATATATTATGATAATGAATAAGGTTGAAAATTCAAAATCTAACAATGAATCATAAATGATTCTTAATTATCTTAAAATGACAAAAAAAAATTCGAAAGCACATCTTGAGTTTAATTTCAAAATATATAATTATTTTTCAAATTTTAAATATGATTGTCTCTTCTCAACAAATTTAAAACATGTTTATTTTATCATTTCATTGCATTTTGAAAATCGATATTATTTTATTTTTATAATCTTTGAGATAAATCAAATATAATTTATGAGAATACAATAAAAATCATAATCGATAAATTTTATCATGATAAAATTTATATATAAAGCTTTCGATTTGTTATGGATGCATGTGCTTTCATAAGTGTGATTATGAAAATGAGTGTAAGGTTGATTGATTCTTTCTTACAGAATTAGTTATTTATATAGATTTGTCAAGTCATTAACTTGACAAGACATTTTCTTGATAAGTGCAATCGTTAGGCGAGATAAGTATCTCGGCAAGTTGTCGTGATTGTCATAATAATGTCAACAAATAAAAAATAAAGCAACGCCCTCGTTGTAACATTAGACATATATCTCGATTTGATAAAATATCTTTTTGATAAATGCAATTGCTAAACGAGATAAATATCTCAACAAGATAAATATTTGACTTTGAAAATCTTTTATTTAATGATCGATCGTAACACAATTGTTAATTAAAAGACTTCAAATTAATAAAGCGTATTCAAATCAAATAAGTTGTTTTTTAAAACGATCTCGTCGTCGTGGAATTTATGTAAATGACGACGACATAATAATTAGCTGTTACTGTGTTATAATCCGACGTTTTATAAATCGTACAAAAATAATCAACATCTTTGTTTCATATTCCTCGATCAATTCCTTAATTTTTGACAAATTCTCGATATCGTATTATATATTATGTTCATTATTATAATTTTTTCACTTGACGAGATATTGAAATTTATCATAATGAATCCATTTCTCAAATAATATCTCGATTTCATATCGATCTTTAATAACATCGTTCTCTTTTATCTCGAAAATAAACATAATGTTATATCACTCATAAAAATCTTGCTATTTATTTAATTTTAATTGAATCATTAATATTATAAAATGAATCTTCATGATTAATAATAGCTCGAAATGATAAATTAATTAATCGATCTTATTAAAGATTTTGAAGAAACCGACCCGTTATTAATATAATTTATGATTCATAATATTTGAGATTTCATAATCTTAATATAAACGTAAATAAATCATGCTTCTTTTAACAAAATTTAATAACTTATATGACTTATCGTAATAAACTTTGATTATGACATTAATAAATGTTAAAGACTTCTCAATTTGCTCACATTTTAATAAACATAAACGATTAAAATGCTTCAACGACAAGTCGAAAAAAAAATCGAATACATCACGAACATTGAAATCATAAAGGATTTCATTTGAAAACATCTTAATAAATTGATTTTTGGAATTATTTAAATAACTCTATAAATAAAATAATAATAAAATTCAATCGCCGTTATTATTTGGGTTGATTATCACATAATAACGAATGATTATCTCGATAATTTAATTGATGCGTTTCGATTGATTATCGATTTGTGAATGATAAATGATATTAATAAACAAATCGATATCGAGTTTCGTAAAGATCATCTTTTAAAATTCAAACATAAATTTGATATTATGATCATTAATGATAACGAAAAACACATTTCAATCGTATTGATAAAGGGTTATAAACATTAAATTAATTCATTCGCTTATCATATAAATGATCTTATTAAAAACGAATAACACTTTTTTAAAAAATTTGTTCGTGATCGTAAATAAATAATTAAGATCATTTTTCGTCGTTATGAATAATGCGACGATGAAATTCATTATTATAATATGAAAAGAAATTGTAAATTTGTTAATAAAAATTATGCTATCATAAAACTTATATCGCTTAATTTAATTGAATTTACATTTTGAATAATAATTAATATAAATACATAGATGCTTTGTTAAATGTTTTAAATATAAAAAATTAATAATGCGATTATAAATTTTATGAAATTCTTTATGATGTTAATAATCATAAATTAATTCAAAAATCTTTTGCTCGAGAACGTTAAATATACATAATCGCTTTTTATCATCATTAAAATTCATATAATAAATGAAATCATTTCGTAACTTGAATCGTAAATTAACTCATCGTATAATAACATCGTTAACATCGTCGATACCTTATTTATTATCAACCTCGAATTCATTATCATCGATATTTTATTTATTATTAATCTCGGATTTATTGATAAAAGTGTCAAAAATAGTGACTTTAACGATCTCTTTAATAACATTAAGAATTTTATTTCATTAAGAATTCTTTGTATATTCGATAATGAAACGTAATTTGAAATTCGTCGACATTTTTATCAAAATGATGTGATAATTAATAAATACTTCGACACGAAATATGTTCGATAAAATAAATGATTTCTCGAGATCGTGAATTGATGATTTATATAATGCTTTTAACACATTTAATCCATTTTTTATTATTATAATCGATGCTTATAATCGTGATAAAGCATTAAAAACGATGTTTATCTTATCGATCTTATAACGTATTATTAAATCAAATATAAAAAGATATTAAAATGTTCGAATAAGTCATAGATTAAGTTTATCGATATTTGAGATAATAAAGTTTGTTTAACGAAATATAAATATAATAACAAAATAATTTATGTATATCATTACAAATGACTTTTTAATAAACTTGATCATATGTTTCATCTTTTTGATAACCTAAATTATATCGATAACTTTTAATTTCGTAAACCAATAATTTTGCTCGACTTAATTAAACATTTTATTAAAAAAGATAATAAATTATATATCAATACGTGAAAAGGATTTTTTAAGGTCGTTAATAACGTAATAAATTATGATAACGAAGTTTCACTTTTTAAAGGCATCAAGGTTAATGTAAAGTTTACGATTAAAATCATAATGAATCAAAAACGTTGAGTTAATAAAAGCTTTTTGAAAATTCTTAAAAACTTTTATTTTTATTTTTATAAGATTATAATAAAAGATGTTAAATTATTATTTATGTGTATGCTTTTTGAATTCCTTAAGGAATGCTTTTATAAATTTCGTTTTATGTATTTATAAGACATTAACACATTAAGCATAATGAGAAATCGATGATCATAATTAATTAATAAAATTAAAAAACGTTTTTAATTTGCGAAAAGAGATTGAAAAATATAATAATATTATAACGACAAGCTTTTTTTTTATCGTCGATAAATTTAAAAAATTAATTCTTTAATCGAGTAAGGTTATAAAAAAATATTTTAAAAAAGATTTTTTAAGATTCAAATTAATTCGACGTTATCGAAATAATGTGAAAAGTTTTCATAAATGCTTTAAATGTTTTAATAAAGTTTTGAAAAAGGTTATTATATCGTTGATATAGGTTTTAACAAAGTCACGCAATGATTTTAATAAACGATTAATCTATTATTACACATAAAATAACGATTTTTTATATTTTATAAAAATCACGTTGAATTGTTTTTGACCTCGATAAGATATTATTATAAATTTATATCGATCTTTATAACGAATACGGAATTGATGAAAATAGTTATTGTCGTTAATTGTGAAGATATATAACGCTTCAATTATCGTTGTTATGATATTCGATTAAAAAGATAATGAATAAATATCGAATTTTATGATCTTATTAAATTCACGTATATCGATAATCATTCGACCTTTCTTATTATCGTCAAATAATTGTTTTTAAATCATAAACATAAAATAATTGTATGAAATAAATTGACTTGATTATTTCATTTTATTTTAAACATAAAACTTATTAAATGTGAAATTAATGACTTTTCGATTTTTTTGATTAATCGAATATATACGCGATAATTTAATTATAACATTTAATTTCAACGAAATAAACATTTATTCCTTCTCGGGTATATTTATTATAACGTCTTAATCTTTTCATATTTTTAAAAATTCATTTATTATCGTAGCAATTTAAGAGGTTATTTCAGATATATCATAAATCATAATCTCATTATTTAACACATGTTCAAATTATGAATTAATAAATGTTATCGATTTCGTAAAATTTGATAAGGGTTCAAACATTAACGAGATTTTTGTTACGAAAATAACCGAAAGTAAAACAAAAACAATTGTCGTTATCATAAAATCCTTGATAAGATTCTTTTTTCATAATCTCACGTTATCGATAATGAAATGAACATTAATAATGTTAATCATATATGCGTTATCTTGTTTATATTCAAATAATGTTTTTAATTTAATTTGTTTTAATAAACGAATTGATGTTGTTATAACGTTGTAAACTTATATTATTAAAATTATGATATCGACGATATAAATAAATATTTTATCGATAAATCTCAAATTTTAAACGTAATTTGATTCAAATAAAAAAAATTTATTATCAAGAATTTTATTATTATAAATAACAAATATTTTAACGATGATATTTGATATTATAAAAATAACAGATTTAAAACGAATTGTGCGTTTAAAATAAGATTTTGATTTAATAATAATATCGATAAAAGCTTGTAATCCTTGACACTTTATTAAAATAAAAATTTTGATATTCAAGTTTATAAACATTTCTTTTGACATTATAATATTAATGTCGATGAGAATGTTAATTTTAAAATCATTCACAATATGAATTTTTATGATAAAATAAGTCGTTTTTATTAAATCATCAAGAGTATTTCAAACGTAAATCGACATCGTCGCATATTCATTAATACGAATAATCTTATTGTTTACCCCCCTAATTAATAACGATATAATCATTTTTTTGATCTTTAACTTAATTACGTGTTTCAATAAATACATTCGATTATTTATAATGATTTTATAACTTATATTTAAAGATATCTTATTTTTTTTTATTTCAAGCTTCGATGAGAAACTTATCTTAAAAATAACATATTTTTAATTTTTAAAATTATAATTAGACTTAATATCATAATGTGATTTAATAATGAACTTGATGATATCGATATGAACATTGTTTATCATGAATGCAAATTTATCAAAAATCATTTTTGATAAATTCTTAATCGGATTTTGCTTCGAGCACGAGTTCCGTAAATGCTTGAAAAATTTGTTTTTTAACAAGAAATAAAATTCATATTTATTACATATGTGATCAATTTTTTTATTGACAAAGTGCACTTTATATATATTATCATAATCATTTTCATTAAAATTAACAAATTTTTTATCAAATGTCAAAACAGGTTTCTCGATAATATGATATTGATAAAAATCAACAAATCTATTATATTCATCGTCGAAATTTTCATCGATATCCTCATTTATTTGATAGACTCATTATTATTACGAATATTAAGAATAATGAAATCGATTATTTTAAAAAGATTATTAATATAATGATTTATTATTATTATAGAATATTTTAATTAACATAATTAACATTATAAATAAACGTTATAATTAATTGTTAATTTGAAACTGTTGAAAACCTGATTTGTTTATATTTGAATTAACGATTTGAAATTGTTAAGATGAATTTCCGCTTAAGCGTTGATTTATTTATGATAAGTTTTTATTTGAATATTGAGGTTATTAATTAATATAAATATTAATATCATATTGATAAGAAATGAAAGATTATTGAGCATAATAAAATTGATTAAATTAATTAAATTAACGATCGTAAAATTGTTATTCAAAATCAATATCTTATTACCCTTATTATTGTTAACGAAATTAAGATTAATCATAATTATTTTTATTATTATTCTCAAATCGAGATTATCGATTTGTTTGTTAAAATGAAGTTTTTATATATTTTTTTTTTTATATGTTTATTTACATAAATTCATTATTCGTGCTTACAATCATCAAGATTCGTGAAATATAAATTAATTATGATAATATTTTTAAGCTTTTTGATATCTCGACGAAGCTTTAAATTAATATTATTATAAATGATATCAAATTGGTTTTTGATAAACGTTATATCGACGTTTTTAATCGATCGAAGAATCTTTTGAGCATATTTACGTGATTCATATCGAATGTTAACATCACATAAAATGTAATGTTCATAAAACATAATATCAATAATTATCGTAATAAATTCCTTGAATCTGTCGATAAATAAGATAATTTATTCGTTTATATCGTTATCGAATTTAATGATTCGACGTTTCGTAATTGAAAGTTTAATAGTTTATTATTTTAAAGTCGTATCACGTAAATTCATTCATAAATTTTTTTATATTAAATTAATATCTTTGACGATAACAAGGTTTTTAACACGTTTAATAAATAAATACATATCACGAAAATATGTCTCTTTATCAATATGCTCGATTATTAATTCATTATTAATTAATTTATCATTATACATAAAATCGAAAAAGTTTAAATCATCAACATTTCATTTGTTTTCGTTATTATCTTTTATTATAACAAATTCGAAAGATTCGAACTCATTAAATGAATCTTATTATTCAATCTATAACGAATACTCGATAACGTATTGAATTATAATAACATTGATAATTATTTACATATTTGAATCGATGACAGAAAACATGTTGATAAAATCGATTAATGAATTATAAATAATCTCTTTAATAAAGGTTGCTCTGATAATAAAGTCGTTTGTATTTAAAAATGTGAATGTCAAATTAATGATTATAAGTTCGATAATTAAGCATATAACAATCGACGAGTTATGTGAAATAATTTTAATAAAAGGTGAGTTTTTGAAAAGGCGTCGTAAGTCTTTAATAATTGTCTCGAAATTATGAATTGTTAATCTGATTATTATTCAATTGATGATTTAATCTTTTGATCAGGTTTATTATAATTCGATAAACGAATCGAACGAAAATGACCTTGATCGAATATATTGTTGTTTTATTATAATTAAAGAAGATGCTTCAACAAATCTAAACGTATTTTTTATGAGATGATTGATGATTAATCGAATAATGAAATCAATGAGATCATTAAATTGATGATCGAAATTAATAAAATCTCATAATTGTTAAGCTTGAATGACGACGTCACGAAAAATTGATGAAATAATCAAATTAATAAATAAGTGTTTTAACGAAAAGAGAATCATTTAATAATCGAAGATTAATTAATGATTTGATTGTTAATAAGCCGATTAATGGTGATTATTATGTTAATTGATAAAGGTCCTTGACTTAGCAGAAGTCGATTTGATGATAATTATGCTAAATAAATGTTATTATCATTGTTATAAATGCATGTGTTTTCATAAATGTGATCATGAAAATGAGTGTAAAATTGATTAATTCTTTTTTACAGAATTAATTATTTATATAGATTTGTCAAGTCATTAACTTGATAAAGTACTTTCTTGGCAAGTGCAATCGCTAAGCGAGATAAGTACCTCGACAAGTTATCGTGATTGTCATAACACGATTTTATTTCAATATTAAATCCTAAATTATCTTTATTACATTTAATAAATTCGATAATCTCATCATTTATCATCTTTTATATAAATGATTTTTTCGATAATTTTCGAGATTTCGAAAATCTTTTTTGTTTTTTATAAAATCATTTTTTTCTCAAAATTAAATAAATTAAATTTTTGTTTTCATTTAAGAAATTTCGGTTATTTATTATAAAAATCAAGGTTTTTAATATAATGCATAAAATCGGAGAAAGGATATATATCTTTTAAAAAAGAACAATTAAGATAATTCGATGATTTATATTAATTAATTAATCAAAAATGAGAGGGTTTCTCGATACGATAAATATTATAAAAAAATGAATAAAGAATTTTGCGAAAGTAATTAAATCTTTATTATAATTGATAAAAAAGATTAATTGAAAGTGAATTTAAACAAAACAATTATCTTTCGAGATTTTAAGAATCAAATGTTTTATAAAAATAGAAATGTATAAAATCGATTTGAAAATTATCATTCATTTTTATATAAACGCATCGAGATTTATCGTAAAATTTGTTATTATTTAATTTCAATTTGTTTTTCGAGTCGACGTCTTGATTATTATAACAGATATTATCTTTTTATAAAAAGTTTTAAGATTTTGTGATATAATGTTTAAAATTGTTTTGAAATTTATCGCAATAATAAAAAAAAATGTCGAAAAGAATATTAAAGTTTTTATTTTATATAACTCATTTATTTTTAATATTATTCAACGAAAATATTTCATTTATAAATGAGAGCTTTGCGTTATCATTACGTTTTGTTTCAAATATAATTATTTATGTAAACACCCTTATTATTCGATTATGATTCACATTGATCATAAGTCTCATATTCATTTTTTGATATCAGATTTATATGAAGACGTTTATGAACATTAAATAAATAAATTAAAACGTCTCAATCTTATCATCAAATACATTTCGAGACTTCGCAATAAGATAATTGACGAATTATTTAAGATCTTATTCGATTCAAAATGTTCGAAAACTTTTATAATAATTCAAATATAATAAAAATTTGTTTTTTAAAAATTTAAATGAATTTGAAAAGACGAAAAGGACGAATTCGATTCATTTTTAATAATTTTATTTATTTCGAAATAATTAAAAATTTGTGATAAGAAAACGTTTCATGATGTGTCGATATTTTTTTTTAAAAATAATAACATCGAAATCGGAAAAAAATGTTTCAATGTCTGCGGAAGTTTATAATAAAACGTCTTTTGATTTATAAATCGAATGTTATTGTAATAACATATGATTTGAAAACGTGTATCGATTCTTTATAAAAGCATCGAAAGTTTTTATTTTCACAACTTCTTTGCTTCGCACGATTTATAAATATCGGGTTATACGTCACGTCTTATAAATTTTTAAAAAAAAGATATGTTTGTTATATATATTAAAGGGAAAAATATTTATATTATTACGAAAATCTTATAATTAAATTGAATATTGAATTAAAACAGGCACATTAAATCGTCTTCGAAGATGTTATTAATCAAATCAATTTTAAGATATTGAGAAATATCTTATAAGATGTTTTAAATGCGCAAAACACGGGCCCGTCGCACGATTTTAATTATTAAATCTTATCATAATCATATATTCATTTCAATTGTGAAAAATGAATTTCATAAAATCGTTTTTAATTATCAAAATAAGAAATATATACATCTTTAACATAATTTGTTATTTTTCGCGATTTAACATTTCATTTATTATCAAAATAATCAATGTTGAAGATATAATTTAATATTTGAAATTAATTTTTGTGATATATTGAAAATCTTATACAATATATTGTGATCGAAAATAACACTTTTTTAATAAAGAATTTCGAAAATTTCTTCGAGACGAAAAAATTCAAATCATTTATAATTCTTTAAAATCTTTTAAAAACATGAAAATAATAAAATCTTTCAATAAATTATTCGAAAAAGTTTTGCGTAAACATTTTGTCGATTTATAACAAAAATGAGATTAACGAATATCGAAAACAATTAAAAACGTGAATTCTTATATCATTAAACATCTTGATTTGATATTTATCAATATCTTATTTGAATCTTTATAAAAGACTTTCGTATTCGTAATCACATTTCTTATCTTATTAAAAAGAAACGTTCACGAATAAATTATAAAATTGAAAAAATCTTTCGCACACGCTCGAATTGTTAAACAATATCTTATTTATCAAATAAATCTTTATAATTTAATTAAATAACGATTTAATTTACAAAAACAAAAAATGACGATTAAATACGATAAAAACATAAATTAAATCACATATTATATCAACGATCTTGTCATAATATATTAAAAAATATATAAAAAAGTTAAAGGCTCGATGAAGGAATTCGTTTCAAATCAAAGATTATAATAATTTTCATAAACGATCTTTCACGCTCTCTTAATTCAATAATCAAAAAATTAAATATTTTTATCACGACGATTATTTGAAACAATTCGTTTCGCGTATAAACTATCTTATAAAAACTTTCGACGATTCATCATAATTCTTATTATTATTTCAAAACGTGCGTTATAAAAGAATATGAATTTTCATTATCTCTGTTTGATACTTTTGAAAACGACTTTATTAATTTAAAAAACCTTATATATTAATCGAGTATTAATCAATTTGCATATAAGAAATTTTCAAAATCTATTTCGAGAATGCGCTCGAAAGGTTTATCGAAAATCGAGTATAAATTCAAAAAGGAAATGCCGATGTTGTTGAAAGAAACTTTCGAATTATGTATTAAAGCTTTTCTCGAAATGTTCACATTCATATATATTTATCGAAACATTGTTCAGAATTTACGTCAATGTTTTTGAAAAAAGTCTTCGTATTTCGGAGCGCGCGTTATTTATTTGCAAAAGATTTCAAACGAATTATAAAAGAAGCTTTTTGCGAAGAAGTTGAAAGGAATTTTCATATCATATTTAATTTGAATATTGCAAAGTGCTTTCTGAAAAACGATGTTTTCGAAAAAATGAAATGTTGATGTTTAAATTGTCGAAACATTTTTTAAAATATTCGTCGAGGTTTTTTTTGCTTATGAAACGAATTTTTAAAACGTCTTTTTTTATTATAATACATCAAAAAAGAAATTTTCGATACTTCGAAACCTCTTATAAAAGATTTCGGGTTTATCGAAAAAGGCTTTTGAATAGTAAATTCTTTGATGTTTTTCGAAACATGTATTCATAAAAGAATATTTTATAACGTCGAAACGAAGTTTTGTGCTATAATGCTTGAACTTACGTGTTTGCATAAAACTTTTATTTTTTTTGTTTTATAATCGCGAAGGTTTGATTTTGTTTATTTCGTAATAATTGATAAATACGAGCTAAAAGCTTTTCGTAGAAAGTCTTTAACAATAGTTATATGTAGCATAACGTTTTGACCTTGAAGGGATATATGTAATTGCAGGAAGCTTCCTAAAAATATCATCCTCTTTTACCCACAAGAATCGTTTTTCTGTTTCATCTGATTTCTACTTAGTTGTATTGCTCTAAGAGTATTACGGAAGAAAAAGCGATTTATATATGAGCGCATTAATAATGCACGTGACGTCAAGCTTTTTGGCGTCACGTGATCCGGAATTTCAACATTTTTTTTCGCTCGCATCTTTTTAGATTTTTCTAAATCTGAATTTTGAGTTATAAGAGTGAAAATTAGCGTCGGATAACAAAAGTGAACCGTAGCGCCGGGTTGTAAAAGTGAAAACATTTCATATCTTTTTTATCACTTCTTATATCTTTTAAATCTCTCAAAATTCAAATATAAGATTCGAAATTCGCGATGTTCAAAATCGAATAAAAACAGTGAAAATCCGAAAAAAAAATCGAATTCGAAAAAAAATCGAAAAAATCTGAAAACGATTATGTTCTTTTAAACATATTCGCCACGATGTCACATAGAAAAAATTTCACTTTTTGACGAAAAATCGTTTTTTGACAAATTTATTTTCAATTCATTTGATGCACACCAAAAATCGAGCGACACATAATCGATAAATATATGTGAGAGTAAATTTTCCGATTGAACGAAATGTTTCGAATTATATATGTATATATGCGATCGGTCGCAAGGCCTATGAGGGTCGTTTCAGAATATTGATGTTTAATAATAATGATTGATAGGGTGTATGTAAATTGCGATCAATATATTGCGATGATGATGATGATGATGATAATAGCGTTTAAAAGCATAAATATGATAATTGTAATAACGTTTAAAAGCATTTAAAAGCATTTGAAAATTATATTATTGAAAAATTCTCGTGAGTAATTAAACAAATTCGGCGATAATAGAAATAGAATAATATAAAGAAACACGATTCTGGTGAATAGAAGAGAATAATACTTCTAAGAAGCTTTCTGCAACTACATATACCCCTTTAAAACCAAGGCGCTATGCTATATATAGTTACTGCTAAAGGCTTTCAAGTCGCCCCTGTTAACTATAATTATCTTTTTAATAACGACGTAATTTTTAAATTTAAATCGTACGTAAATATAAGTCTTTTGAATAAATGTTCGCAAAGTTTGTGATTATAAATGTAACAGCGATAAATCAATTTTAAATTGAATTTTAATAGATTGAAGTTTGTTTATAAAAGACGTTAAAATTAATAATTTGTCGAAATTTAGGTCACGTGATAGGTTATATAACATAGACGCATGCGCTTATAGCATAGATCGCACTTTCCTTCATAACATTCTTAAACTAATATAATTAAATGTTTTATATTCTATTTTCACAGATTATGAACTCAAACTTGCCCGACGATCGTTATAAATATAATCTATTTATTTATCATTATGATTATAATTGTTTTTAAACATTTTATATTCATCGCAATAAAACAATCAATTATAAAAAATTTCATTTAATTAACCTTTTTAAAATAAACAATTTTCATTTATAAAATGATCTTTAAATCTAAACGATTATGATCGAAATTCGAGAATTAAAAATCTCTTAATCCTCGGCGAGCCGAAATTATCCGTTTTTAATCGAAATCGCATGCGATTTATGATTATACGATCGAATTATGATAAGATCTTTATAACATTATCAACTTCTTTGCGTGAAACACATTAAATAAATAAAAAAATACGCCCTTATTTTTATAACATTTTATTAATTTGATGATTTACATTCTCAACGATATATCGAATTAATGAAACAAATTGAATAATTAAATGTTAATATCATTATCAATTTGATTATTATTTAAAACAATTCAAAATTAATTTCATTATTATTTAAACGCTTAAAATTCTATTTAAAATCAAAAATAATAAACTTTATATGTCAAAATTGACGTTTTAATTTCAAAAACCCTTTGAAAAAAAAGATTGAGGTTTTATCATCGAATTTTTTATTCGTTATTAATAACATTTTATTATTATAATTATAAAATCTAATTAATTTTAATTTCACGATGATAATCGTCGAAACGAATATCTTAAATTCGAATTTTTGATTGAATAACATAAAAAAAATGCGAATTTTTTAAAAAGATTTACACATTTATAATTGCATTTAATATAATCTCAATCGAATTCAATCTTTATCATTAAATTCAAAATCAAATTCTTCATATTATTAATTTCATTTTATAATAATATTATCATTTAAATTTATCGTCAATTCTCGCATAAGCATTTTTCGTTATTATTATAAAATCTTAAGATATAACGATAACAATTAATTAATATTAATAAAAACTTAAACGACTTTAATAAGAATTAATAGAGCATTTATTTCACCCCTTTCACATTATCGTTATACGATAATAATTTTGAAATTAATAAAAAATCATTTAACGTTTTAAGCGATATCAAATTTTTTGATTTACGCGTTAAAGACAAACGATCTCGTTTATTAATTCTCTTTAAAACGTCCGAATTGTTTTTTAAATCATTATTAAATTTATTTATTTCGATATTTTTTTAGAATGACACTTTTCAGAGCGATCTTTTTAATTCGTTTTTAATTATGATAAAAGAATTCTCGTTTTCATTACCTTCGTTATCATTATCAAACTTTTATATTTTTTCATTTATCTCTCTCGATATCAATAATTAAATTTAACATTTAAAATGTTATTAAAAATATTTTTATAAATGATAAAAATAATTTCTCTTTAATCTTTATTATTATTTTAAAATTTATTATCGAATATATCAAATGAAGCGAAGATATCAACGATTAATTGATATTGAATAATTTTCAATCTTTTATTAACATCATCAAGTTTAAAGTTTATATGATTATTCATTAACGTCTTAATTACGTTGATCGTTAATTTATCAAAAAACATAATGAGAATCCTCAAATTATGTTGAATATCATCGATGTTTATTATATATTTATGAGTTTTGAACTTTATATCGAATTTATACGTCAATTATATAACATCAATATCAATTTCGAAAAGGGCGTTCGTTAATATGAAAAGGATTTTCGTAAAGTTAACATCGAAATCGTTAATTTAAACAATTTTTTATCATTATCGAAATTTTATTTCATTTAATTTTTTCTTATAAAACTCGATGAAGTTTACGATGTCTTTATAATAATTTATATTCAAATTCATATACTTTATAATTCGAAAATAATTAAATTCGATTTAATTATTTATGACGTTATAAATAAAAAACGTCGTATGCTCATAATTAAAGAAAATGATGTTATTATATTCGTTTATCGTAATAATAAAAACAAACAATTCGTTAAGAGCGATTTCGACGATTTTAATTTTATTAATCGCGAAACTTATGCTTTTTATAAAGTCGTTGATCGTAAATTTAAACATCTTTTTATTAAATATTAAATCAAATTTTTCATTTAAAATTTAAAAAATTCATAAATAAATATAAAAAGAAAAAGAAAACGTAAATTGATGTCATTTATATAAATATTAATGTCTTAAATGTTAAGCGCAAACGCATCGAAAAAGCGTTATTTAACGTTTTCGTTTTAAAGAAAGATAATTATCTTAACGTTAATATGATGTATATTTTAAAAAAGAACGATTATTTTCATATTTATATAACATTTTTAAACGAATTGAATAATCAAAATCATTTGAATTTCATTTCGAATGATTTTAACATTTTGAATATAATTAATTAAGCAAATTATAATGAAAATGAAAATCTTATTAATTTGATAATGAACTCGAATTCAAACAAAAATCTGTTATTTGTCAAATTTATAAATTTCGATATTCGAATTGTGATAAACTTTGATTATATTCGTTATTCTTTTATTGATCGTTTAATATTTATTATTTATATTAAAATTCAATTTCGATTTATCAAAGACATTAAAGACGTTAAAATTTAGTTTTTTATTTATGATATTATTAATCTTGATTGCAATGTTAATAACAAACGCTTTATTTTAATAATTTTTAATGTTTTGCACGTGCTCGATATGAGCGTTAATCTTTTATCAATTAAAAAACTTTTAAATATCGATATTAAAATCGTTTTTTATAAAAGAAATTATGTCTTAATTCAAAATAATATAATGTTAATCGATACGCGAAATCGCGATTTATTCTTTTTAAATTTATGAAAAAACAATAATGTTTTGATCGTTTATAACGTTTTCTCGAATTTAATTCATCAATTATAATATGTTTATATAAATCATTTGAATTAATAAAATCTTAATAAGTTTTTTAATATCGTTATAAAAATGAATTTCTTCAAAAACATTATCGAGAAATACATTTGCGAATGTTATATGATGAATCATTAAAAGATTATTTTTTATAATTCGTTTATAACGCCCGATATTTTATTAAACGAATTTATTTATAACGATTTTATTAAATCTTTAATTCTTATTAATTTCAACGATTATAAATATTTTATGATCTTTAAAAACGATTTTATTTGTTATTTTGAGATTTATTATATTCGTTATAAAAGTGAGATATTCGTTATATTTTTGCGTTTCAAAATTTATTTGAAATTCCACGATTATCGAATTAATCGCATTCACTTAAATAATGAAAACGAATATATTAATAAAATCTTTTTAAAATGTTTCGCTCAAATGAGCATTAAACAAAAATTTATTATTATAAACAATTTCGAAATGAATAAAGTCGTCGAATGATTTAATTAAAATTTGATAAATAAAATGCATTTAATTTTGTTAAGTTTCAATCTTAATAATTTTCTTTTGATTTAAAATAATAATCATAATTAATTATTTAACGATGCGATTTTTTAATATCAAAATCATCGTTACATTTTTCGAAATCTTTTATTATCGTAAACTTATTCTTTTTCATTTACGAATTATTAATTTCATCATTTACGTTTTAAAATAAATTTAAAAAAAACTTATAAATAAAAATGAGAAATATATTTTTTTAAATTATGAAAATAAATTCATTTTTCGTCTTTATAATTTAATTAAAAAGAAAATTATTCGCGTAAACGACGTGCATTTTGTCGAAAAATGTTCACATTTCGTGAATCTCAAAAAAGAAATTGAAATTTATAAATTTTTAAATAAACGTTAACGTCTTTTTATATCAACATTCGTTATAAAAAAAAATTAAATAAATAATGTATTATTATATTATTAAACGTTAAATTTATAATTTCGATTAAATCGTCAAATCGATTGTCGTTAATGAATATTTCATCATTAATCGTTAATCGTTTTTAAAGATCTTATTTTATCATTATTGTAATGCGTATATTTATGATGTCTATTAAATTTATTGCATTAATCGTCAAACTTATTATCGTTTTTCCTTCGTCGATGTTTTTAAAATTTATTAAAATGAGAATTATGCGAAAACATCTCAAATATAAAATTATTTAAAAAATATTTAATAATCATAAAAATCTCATTATTTCGAATCTTTATAATTTATCATTTGATTCTTTAACGAAAGTTTTCGTTGTTTTTACTCTCTTTGCGAATTATATTAATAAACTTAACATTTTTAAATTTATAACTTATAAATAAACGATTTTTAATAATTTAATTTATATAAATTAAAAAATTGATATGCGAGATGAATATAAATCTTTTATAAATAATAATATTTAATATCTTATTCAAACGTTTTTAAAAATTCGTATTTTTAAAAATCGTTAAATTTATATCGTAAAGCGAGGTTTTGAAAAAGAAATTATTTATTATAAGATACGTTAAATTGTTCGAGAATTCGAATAACAAAAGAATCGCGATTATTATAACACTTTCGCGTCGATAATAAAGTTTATAAATTATAAAACGATCTTTGCGTTTGCGACGATTATGAATTAAAACGTGAAATAAATAAACGTTAAAATCGTTTTTCTTTATAATGATGTTTAAAAAAACATTTATATATAACAATTTGACGATTTTAACAAAAATAATATCAAAATTTATAAATTAAATAAAGCTTTTTATAATTTGAAATAATTTTTCAAAATTTGATATTAACATTTTTCGATTTATATAAAAAAATTCGATCTCAATTTCATCGAATCGAATAATAATGTGTTTATAAACCTTAAAAAAAAAATCATTATAACGTTTTATATCGATAATGTTTTGATCATAAATCGTAATAAAGTCGTTATCAAACGAATTAAAGATGTCTTAAACGTCAAATTTCACATATTAAATTTGAAATTATACGTCTTTTATTTAAGCATAATCGTCAAAAGAGATCATTATAATGATATTATTCGTTTAAAATAAAAAGCGTACATCACACACTTTTTCAATTATTTCAATTATTAAAATTTCATCTTTATTAATACATTATTCGAAATCAATCGTAAATTAACGTTCGTTAAAAAGAGTTACGTGATTCTTAAAAAGCTTTATAAAAAATATTAATTCGTTATGAATTTTCTCATATACGTTATATTGAAAACTCGTCTCAATATCGTTTATGTTATCTCTTTAATTAATCGATATTTAATTAATCTTATTTCAACGCATTGAAATGCGATTATTCGAATCTTTCGATATTTTAAAAACACGATATATTACGAACTCGTATATAAGAACTTTTTAAAGAATTTATTCGATTATATTAATTTTGATTAAATTAAAAACTCAATTCGAAGATTCATTTTCGATTATTTATTTAATTTGAATAATAACGTTATTAATTGATTAAATAAATGTTAAATTATTATAATATTATTCATTTATGAGATAAAATATATCAATTAAATGTAAATTATTAAGAAAATTATTTGATTGAAAAACCTTTTTAATCAATTTTTACGATTTAACGATTCGAATTTCAAGATTATCGTGATTTTTGAAAATAATCAAAACGCAATCGCTCTTATAAAGAACGCTCAATTTCATATTCGCATTAAACACATTAACATCGCTTATTATTTTATGCGTAAAAAAATCAATAATGATATTATAAATGTTTAATATATTTTCATTAACAAATAGATAATTAATAATCTTATTAAAACTTTATGCCTCGATAAATTTGTTATTTTTCGCAATGTTTTTAAAATGAAAACAATTTCACATCATTTATTCAAGATTATTTAAATCGTCTCGTTATCATTATTCAACGCTCTTAATTTCAAAAAAGCGATTTTATTGATCTTCACATTTCGAATAATCGATCGAATGATCGATCGAGATCGAAATTATTCATAAAATCTTCAAAATTAATTTTGACGTGTTAAAACTTCGTCATATCATCATCATATTAAAAGTTGATTTATCGTTATTATAATTATATTCACAAACTTTGCGAGCCTCTTTTCAAAACACCTATATTTATATTCAATCCAAATTTAAAATCTACGACGTCATTTAAAAGGTCGTTATTATTGTCTTTTCGTCAATCGTCTTAAATATTTTCATTAAGATTATCATATTTATGTTTCTTGAGATTATTATGTTCATGCCCTTAAAATCATCATATTTATGCCCTTAAAGTTATTATATTCATATTCTTAAGCGTTATTATCGTCATCACCATTATAAACATCGTTATTATATATCGTTCGCATGCACGTTATTAATTATTATTGTTAAATATCAATATTTTGAAATGATTTTTACGAGTCTTATAATCGATCGCATATATACATATATATGCATATGCAATTCGAAATATTTCATTTAATCGAAAAATAAACTCTCACATATATTCATTGATTATATGTCGATCGATTTTTGATGTGCATCAGATGAATTGAAAATAAATTTGTCAAAAAACGGTTTTTCGTCAAAAAGTGGAATTTTTTCTATGTGATATCGTGGCGGATATGTTCAAAAGGACATAATCGTTTTCAGATTTTCGATTTTCACTCTTTTTATCCGGCTTTGAACATCGCG